>JASAND010016332.1:0-143746 GCA_030248195.1 Trissonchulus latispiculum | reverse complement strand
GGGCGCGGCGGAAAATGATTGCAATGATTGCGTAATCGCTGCACGCTTGCGCAATCAGCGCAGCTGATTGCGCCTGCGGGCAGCGTAATAGGTAGCTACGAAAGTAGTGGTTATTTATAGGGGAGGCTAAATAGTAGACAATTCCAGGAATTATGGCGTAAGTATTAGCTATGTGATGCTTGGCTGGGGTACTAAGATTTGTATCATGTGTTATAAAGAATAACAGAACTATCGACTTTTTTAATTGTTCTGATCATTGCACCTGCAGGCAGCGTAACACAGTTAATCTAGTTTATTCCTGTATAAATTCCCGGAATTATGACGTCATCATTAGCTAGCTAAGAAATAGCTAGGTTTGCAGTTGATTGCCTATCACGTGATATAAAAAGGGACATTAAGCTGATTGCGTAATAAACAGCTGCTTATGACTAGCTAGGATTATTGATTAAAAAGGGCCTTGCAACAAGACGGTGATAATTAAACCAACACTTCAAGTCGTTACACACTTCGATTGATTTGGCTTTAACACATAAACATAGGCAACGGGGGGGGTGGTGGGGATATATACTACTGATTAACGAAACAACTCCTGTAAATAATAAAATAGTAACTCCAAATTCAGTATTTAAATGCAATATTGAATGTTATATATAGTCATTATTCATTGTCCATAGGATATACAGTATTCAAGAAATTAACATTTTAATAATATGTTAAACCTAAATTCTGATTAGTAATGATTGACAGCGGTTTTCTCATTTTTGAGCATAAATCTTATAAAATCAAACCTTTAAAATCTATATTTATAATTAAAATCTAAAAATTTAGAACCACCATCAATCTAACCAGAATTTTGAGTTGAATCCGCCCAACTTTTTAGGACAGTTTCATGTTATAGACCTGAACAACCTCCCGGGTCTTACAGAGGGCAAAAATTTTCCCCTCAAAAACTCTCAAGGAAATCAGTTCTCGATCCCCCACACAGCAAACGGTTTCCGAGGTCCCAGATCCCATATGGGCCGCCACAATCTTTCCCTCCTTCCAGAATCCAATTACCAGGGTATCCGCATTAACGTCCAGACAAACCGGCATATCCAGAGTCAGTTCCTTATTTCCCAACTCGGCAAATCCGGAAATGGCATAAGAATCCCGTTTCAGGGACAGGGTTTTGATTTTCCGGTTTTTCATATCCGGAATCGAGATGACATAGTCCGTGTCAGTCAATTTCGCCGCGCTGCGACGAAAGGTGGCTTCCTTCTCCGAAACCAGCTGTTTCCACTCTCCGGTGGTTATGTCACAAATGTGGACCAGGGAGAGTTTATCGTCTCCATAGGACAGGATCACGTGATGTGGATCAAGCCACGTGACCCACCGATACCAGCTGTTGGCCACGTGTGGCTCCGTCGGGCAGGGAATCGCCCGGTCTACCTGGAGGGTCACGGGGTCAACGATGGCCACTGTCCATCGGACGTACTCCTCCAGTGTCGTGGCTGCGACCATTTTCGTCAACGGTTCGTAGCTCAGCGACACGATTTGTTGGTTGCCGACTGGCGGCAAGCAGCCAACAAATCGGATGTCTTCCATATCGGTCAGGTCAAATTTCAGAACTCCCTCGCCTGTGCTGCTGACCAGAAGGGCTCTCTTGTCCGGAAGGATGCACAGGTCGCAGGGCTCTGAAATTTTACCCGAACCGATGTATTTGACCACTGACTGTGGCTGACGTTTGGCGCGGAGGTTGAAATTCGGTGCGAAGGCCGAGAATCGATCCACGCGAACAAACTGACCGATCACTTCTTCGATTGGCGGCGGCGCGAAGACTGGACCCTCCTTTGGCAGAGGGTCCAGGAATTTTGCCGGCGGCTGCTTGACCGAGCGGATGTTCTGGAACATTTCGATGAACTTCAACGGTTTCTTCTCGCTTTTGTCGCTCTTCTCGCCGGAATCGGCACCTTCCGCTCCTGCGGGAGGTGCTTCCGTTGCACCTTCCGCAGGAGGTGCGGGTGCGGGCGCTGCAGGCGTGGTTTCGCCAGCTTTCGGCGTAATCTCAGCGCGTGAGGTGATACCGAAAGTCTGGCGAAACCATTGCTTTTGTTCGGCGAATTTCTGCAAACGAAGACCGAGGTCGTCATCCAGCTTCGCCAGAATTTGCTGCTCCAGTCGGGATAGATATTCGCTGACGAATTTCTTCTGGATTTCTGTCAGATTCGAGTGCAGCGAGGCGTAGCGCTGCAGCTGCGAATGACAGAAACTAGCCGGACCCTGGATTGCGTTCGGGTTCAGCGTGTGTTCCTTGTGGTGATCTTCAGCGCATTTTCTGCAAAAAACAACATTAAATTAAATTAATGATTTTCTAAAAAAATAAAATTAAAAATGCTTGAGCATATAAAATTCTAGATGCATAGAAGTCATAAAGAATTAACTTGCATTTCTCTCTCAGCATTCGTAGAAAAGGATTGAGAGGTTAGTAATTCGATTCTCAACGAAGTCAAATAATTCAATCAGATTTGCTAAACTTTTGATTTTTCGACGGAAGCCCAGAATATGTTCCTCTACAAATTTTAAATTTGGTAATTTTATATTAAAGTTAGGTATGGTAAAAGGTTGAACGGATGAAACATTGAAAAATAAATTCAATTATAGATCTTGAAAGTTTGAAATTGAATTTGCGAATTAAAAACAATTTATGGGAAATCATCCGTAGTATGCCGCTATAGTCTAATTTTAGGAATATTTTTATCCCTTTAATGTGTACGATAACTTTAATTTTGTGTAAGGAACCTCGTCCAAATGTTAACCGTATATTACGAGCGTTAAACGCTTGTTACAAACCTGCCGTATATACGGTTTTAAAGCGTACCTACGGTTTTCAATGACGCAGTTTTTTGATGTACTTGTTTTGTATGTGTAACTTCTGTATAGACACAAAGAAACACAGCAAAACATTTGCAAGAATAGAGTTGTTTACATTTATGGATGCATTTAGTGCAAAGGTAGTGCCCGCCAATACGAAAAACTGTAGCATGTCTGGTCAGCTGCAGGATAAGCAAGGTTTAGACAGCAAGCTTGTTTGTTGGCTCTCAGAAGCAAAAAATGTAAATATCGTCTAAAAATTGAATACGACCTACGCTAGTAACATTCGCTTTAATATACGCTTTTGAAAGCGCATAATGCTTGTAATATTCGGTTTCGGTTTGGACGAGGTTCCTAACCAGACATGTGCAGGAGGGAAAGTTCTGGGGGGGGGGGGGTGAAGGGCGGCCGAAGGCCGCCGAAAAACCGGATTTTTTTCGGTTTTTTACCGGAAAAAAACGGATTCTGGGGGGGGGGTGAGGGAACCCTCTGGGGGGGGTGAGCACAGGTCTGGGGGGGGGGGGTGAAAACCCCCCCCCAACCCCCCCCCAAGCACACGTATGTGTGTAACCCATAAAAGTGTGCAAGTTGACCAAATTTAAATCGAATTACAAGATGAATGACATGAACTTAGTTTAAATTCAAAAGTGACATAACGTAATTTAAATTAGGTAGATGTCCTTTTTTAACAATCACAATCAAATTTTCAGGTAGTTTTACTAAAACAATTGAGCGTGGATGATTTGGCGTCGTTGCGGCAGAATAATTAGCGATAATAATAAGGTAAAAAACGAGCACTTAAATTTCGATCCAATTCTCCAATTTTTTGCATTTTAACTCAGTTGTTTTCATTTTTATCATTTCAGACCACATCAATTTTTGGGAGGATTGAGAATTTTTAAGCATTTGTTTCAGACTGGATAGCTTTTTTGAGATCTTTGATCAAAGTCCACTCCGAGGTGTATACTAGGCCTAAAGCTGAGCACCTTTTTAAGTCAATTAAGCTACATTTAAACCTGGATTAATTTGCACAGGCTGGAAAAGATAATTAAACGGGTCCGATCAGAAAGAATTAGTTTCGTTTCCGAATCCCAATTCAGCCCTGACTTATTTCTGGAGCTTAGTCACAATGTCATTATTTAGTCTACTCAGCAGTTCGATTTGAGCCAAGTCAACACATTCAGTCAAATAGACATGTGAACAATTTATGTCATGTCATTTAACAAATTATACACATTAGTTAGCATGGCTTAAACTGATAAATGAATAATAAAATTGATTAAATAATTAAATAAAATCCATTTACTCAATAGTGACAGAGCCTCAATCAAACATTGACATGTTTTGAGTGCAATTTTTTAAACGTAAAGACATATCGTAAACTACATCAAATCTCAATAAATGCCAAACTAAATTTTAGCAACATTTAATTAATTATTACTCTAACTAATCACAGTTAATTGCTACCTACTTGCAGGCCAAGGTCAGACAGCCTTCGCACCAAACATGCTCCGCAAGATCCTTCTTCTGGTTACAGGCAGAGCAGGTCACTTCGCCGCCAAATCGATTCGGCAAATCCGATATCCCGAAAGCCGGCAGTTGGACATCGGCTCGGCAGACCGGGCATTTGACCTCTGACCCGGATTTCAGTTGACCCAAACACCCTTCGCAAAAGGCATGCTGACAGCTCAGGGATTTGAGACTCGAAAATTCTTGATGACAAACGGGACATTCAAGCATTTTCGGGGGAAGAGGAAAAAAGTTTGTTCCAAACACACTCAAAGGGGGCCAACTTCACAGAAGTTGTGTAGAGGCTGACGTTGCAGACGAAGCTTGCAGGTTTAGCTTTTCTCTAGCGCTACAAATTGCAGCTTGCAGTCAATTGCAGTCAATTGCAGGAAACTGCAGAAATTGCAGCTAAGATGCCGCTCTTCAGTCTTCAGTGAGGTGTAGGAGTGTGCCCAGCTTGCAGTTTGCAATGAATTGCAGCTGTGCAGAGTGCAATAGAAATGTTTAGCGGTTTAGGGGTTTGCTACAAAGCTGAAAGAAAGTGCTAATAGGTGAGGGAGAATTTTACATGATGATGAAATAGATGTTTAGTTGAACTATTGATTATAATTATACATTGAGATCGTAATTCTCACCAATTTTTGACTTCTCGATACTAAAGTGAGAATCCAATTCCGAGATTTCAGTTTTATCCTGTTTTAGCCTGTCATAATTTATTACATTTTATGTTATGTTATGCTTTCAAGCTTATTTTATTTTATCCCATTTTATTGCATATTTAGTTTTATTCTGGCAGCCAGCTATATCTAAATAAATAATATAAACAGATAAATAAATAAATAAACAAATAAACAAACAAACAAATAAATAAATAAATAAATGAATAAATAAATAAATATGCTAAAATTAAAATGCGTTATACTTCTGTGTGCATTGCAATGCAAGTGTCTGTCATCCCACTTTAGGGTTCGAAGATTAACATAAGTTATGTTTGTTGGTTTGTAAGAATAACAGTCCAGTGTTTGAGGTCGGCCGCCGGCCACCGGCCGGGAAGCAAATCAACAATAATAATTTACAATTTAGAGCAACTAAGCTTAAAATGAACTCCAAATCTAGCTGTACTAAAAAAGCAGAAGGTATTTCTAAACTACGCCACGCTAAACTGCCTTCGTACTGTTAACTTTTTTAGTTTAGCTGGAATACTGAATAAAAAGGTAAAGGTAAGGTAAAGTGACCCCTGGAGAGAACTTCAACCTACTGCAGGTTATAGGGTACTGGTGCTTATCTCCGGATTCACAGCCCGAAGCCAGGAGCGACAACTCCAATGTTGACTACATCTGTGGTAGGGGGGCCAGCCCTTCATCAGGCATTACGCCAGAACACAGACTCCTGTTACCTTCCCACCGCAGTGGTACCCATTTACCGAATACTGAATAGAACGTGTTTAATTCACTGCAAATTGAAGTTTTATTCGACGACGACAATCATGAAATTCTCGGCCTTTGTATACAGTCACATTTAGCCTTATCAAGAGTACATAATAGATAAGAGTAAGAAACTCTTACGCTAACTGTCGGGAATTATCCCGATTTAAAATTGTTTGCGTTGGTTTTTTGCTGCTGTTAGCATTCCCAGCTACAGCTTTCTTAGGTGTGAGACTAATTTGCATAATTCAGTCTCAAACCTAATTTGCATATTGTTTTGATTGAGACGTTTTGGCAAAGACTTGGTTGTTTACACTTTTATTGTCAATTAAATTCGTTGTTGAATACAGTCTATTAGGCTCTCGGCTTTAGTTTTCGTCATGGTCCTCGGAGCGAAACTTTTAACTTTTATTATTTTTGCTCATATTTGTCTGTTAGTTTTTAATTTTTTCACTTTTGTTCCTTCACACTGGTGAAGGTTCAATTCACCCATTAGTATTAATCTTTTTTTCGGCGGGAGGGTGCCAGTTGGAACTCCATTTGATTCAATAATTTGATTGGTTAATTCAAGAACTTTTGTTGTGATGTCTGCTAAGCAGCGACGTCAAGGGCTTCGCATGAGTGCCTCCCGTGAAATGAAGGAGGTCAAGTCGTTAGTGGCGAGCCCGGCGGCTGGCACCGGGGAACAATTGCAGCGCAAATCTGTTTTGCTGCAATCTTACCTTCAAAAATTGGAGGCTATTGATCTTGAAGTCCTCCAATCTTTGCATTTGGAAGAGGATATTGAGCAAGAACTTGCACAGTCACGGCAGTTCAATGATTCTGTCATGGCTGCTATTGCAGATGCCCAGATTGGCCAGACACAACATGTCCCCGAAGTCGGTGGTACTGGTAGTTTAGGGAATGGTTCAAGAGGACCGGCTAAGGTGAAGCTTCCCAAATTAGAGATTCCTCCTTTTGAGGGGGATCCCATTCGTTGGCAAGAATTTTGGGATGCTTTTAAGGCTGCTATTGACGATAGATCCGACCTCGCCGAAATAGATAAACTGAATTATCTTCGTGGGCTCTTGAAAGGGGAAGCCTTTCGGTTGATTGAGGGCTATCGAGTGACCTCGGCCAACTATGCTGAAGTGGTCAAAACTCTCGACGAACGTTATGGGGATAAACAAGGGATAATTTATGCCCATATTGACGCGCTCTTGTCGCTTCCTACTGCTAGCGGAGATATTTCATCATTGTTGTCGGTGCATGATGGCCTCGAACGCCATCTACGCAGCCTGGAATCGCTTAATCCAGGTCAGGATATGATTCTGTATTCCATTATTTTGTCTAAGTTGCCGCGATTTCTGAAAGTTGAGGCACATCGCAAGAGAAGCCAGAATCCGGATTGGTCACTAGCAAACTTGCGAGAATGGTTACATCAGGAATTGCGAGCTAGGGACATGGGTGAGCGTTTGCATCATTTGCAAGCTGGTGAGCAGGGTCCGCCTGGGAAATCTGATATGGCAGGAACTAGGAATTCCAGACAGTCTCACAGAGGCAGTCAAAATTCTGGAAACGGCCGATTCAACCGTGGGGAGGAGCAAGCTCCTGCGGGCCTACGTCGGTCTCATGGAGACAGTCGTTATAAGCAAGCATCAGCCTCTGCTCTTGTCTCACAGGCGAGTCGGGAGATGACCTGCGCATTTTGCAATGGTGGCCATTCTTCTGAAGCTTGTTCCGTCTACACAGACTCTGAGTCTCGCAGGGCGCAACTCCGTGATCGTTGTTTCAGATGTCTCGGTCAAGGTCATCTTGCTCGCAAGTGTCGTAGGGCTAAACGCTGTCAATATTGTCAGCGCCAGAATCACCATCCTAGTCTTTGCTATTCTAAGTTTGGGGCCCCTAAGCCTACCCATCCGGGACAAGCTAAGTTTGCATCCAGTGTATCTTCATCATCAGAGCCTTTTGTTCCTTCTAACACGGCTGTTTCTTCGATTGCTGTATCTCCTAGCCAGTCCACAGATCGGACAATCATGCAAACTGCTTTGACATTCGTCGCGAACTGTGCTTCTCGTGTTAGTGTGCAAGCACGCTTATTTTTTGACACTGGAGCGTCTCGGTCTTTCATAACTGAGGAAAAGTGCCGTGAACTCAATTTGCCCATCGTGCGGTCAGAATGGCTTACTGTATCCACCTTCCAGAATACTCAGCCACAAACGGCTGAGCACAAAATGGTTGAGTTTGCAGTTCCATGTAGAGATGGATCGACGCTTCTAATTGTCGCTAGTGTGGTGCCTGCAATCACTTGTCCAATACTGAAGGTCCCTTTGGGATCTCCAGGGGCAGTGATTCCTACTTGGGCGTTAGCTGAGCCTCCTGTGCAGCGTGCTGAACTTGTGAATATTGACATTTTGATTGGCATGGACTACTATTACAGCTTTATAGGAGCCGAGCGTATTCAGTCTGGTCCTAATCTATGGTTTTTGAACTCAAAGTTGGGATTCATAGCTACCGGGCGGGTTCCTACAGATGAATCTGGCCCTGAAACAGTGTCGGTAATGTTTCTCCGGGACTTAGCTCAGCTAAGTCCTATTGCTAGTTCCATCTCTGACTTATCTCGATACTGGGAGTTGGAAGAGCTCGGCATGCGTGAAAATCAGGATAAGGGTACTGCGGATGAGGAAGCTCTGCAGTCTTTTTCCTCCACTGTCCAATTTGTTGATGGGCGCTACTACGTACAATGGCCTTGGAAGAAGCCGTTGATGGAGCTTTCCGATAACTATGGCTTAGCGTATGGTCGGCTGAAGTCATTGCATCGTCGTCTGATTGATTCGACTGCAACTTCGGAGGCATATAATTCGGTAATCCAGAATCAGTTGGAACAGGGAATAATTGAAGAAGCTCCTGTTGTTCCTTCAGGGAACAACCTTTACTATATGCCGCACCATGCGGTATTCAGCCCTGACAAACCAACTACCAAATTACGTATTGTATTCGATGCTTCCTCCAAGGCCCGCAAGGATATGAACAGTCTCAATGATTGTCTTCACAGAGGACCAGTATTTTTAGAGGATTTGTGTGGGTTACTTCTAAGGTTTCGTATCCATGCAGTCGCTTTAGTCAGTGACATTGAAAAAGCATTTTTGCAGGTTGGCTTGCAACAGACAGAACGGGACGTCACCCGCTTTTTGTGGTTGCGTGATCTGTCTGAACCTCCAGTTGGGGCCAACCTTATTGCTTATCGCTTTACTAGGGTACCCTTTGGTGTAATTTCCAGCCCTTTCCTTCTTTCGGCCACCATTTCTCACCATCTGAAGCAAGACGGGTCTGATCTGGCGCGCCGTATTCTTCGTGACATTTATGTCGATAATGTTATCACTGGTGAAGCTTCTCCTGGAGAAGCTCATCAACATTACATTGAGGCTAAGAAATTGTTTTCAGACGCTTCTATGAACCTACGTGAGTGGTACACTAACTCTGTAGAAGTGGCTAGTCACATTCCTCATGTCGATCGAGGACGCGAAGCTGAACCAAAGGTTTTAGGTCTCAAGTGGGATCCAATGCGAGACGTTCTTTGTTGTTGCCCTCTTCGACCTATCGATGTAGACTCTACTATCACAAAACGTCGTATTCTAAAGACTTTGTCACAAGTATTCGACCCTTGCGGCTTCTTTGCTCCGGTCGTTGTGGTCGGTAAATTACTCGTACAGGACTTATGGAGGCAAGGCCTGGGTTGGGATGAACCCGTTTCCAAAACTATTGCCGACAGTTGGCGACGTTTTGTGTCTGAACTTTCACTATTATCAACGATTGCAGTTCCTCGTCATGCTATAACGACGCAATGTACGAATCTGGAGCTACACGTTTTCAGTGACGCTTCAGCTCGTGCATGTTCTTCTGTGATTTACTTGCGTTCTGAAAATCTATTCGGGTCAATTTCTTCGTATCTACTAATGGCGAAAACTCGCCTCGCCCCTCTCAAACAGCATCTAACAATTCCGCGGCTGGAACTGGTTGCTGCGGTTATTGGTTCGCGCCTGCTTCAGTTTGTGATGAAGTATCTCGATATTTCAATCACAAATACTTATCTGTGGACGGATTCACAGTGTGTCCTGTATTGGCTGTTGCGTGAGCAAGTGGCCACTAGATTTGTTGAGAACCGACTACGAGAACTACGTAGTATTAAGGGTTTACGTTTTCGATATGTTCCCTCGTCTGAAAATCCTGCCGATTTACCAAGCCGTGGCTGTGATGTGAAATCTCTACAGACATCACAGTCTTGGTGGACAGGTCCTGTATGGTTGTGTGACACGGAGTCTCATTGGCCCGTGATGCCTCAAGTGGAACTGTGTTCCACTGAGAGCGCACCACCCGTTATAACCAGAGGTCTGGTTACTTCTATTCCTCCAGCTATAGTTGATAAGCCGATCGACGAATCTACCTATTCTTCGTTCACAAAACTACTTCGAGTTACTGCTTATGTTTTTAGATTCATCTCAAACTGTCGAGCCAAGATTACCTCGTCTCGCGGATACGAGGGCCCTTTGAACCAGCAGGAACTATCTAGATCACTTAGTTGGTGGGTCCGTCGTATTCAATCACAGTGCTTTCCTAATACTGTGATTGATAAACCTAATTCATCCAAAGGATTTTGTCGTAATTTACAGGTGTTTAAGGATCACCAGGGACTGCTCAGATGTTTTGGCAGGTTGAATAATGCTAACGTCTCCTTTGAAACGAAGTATCCTGTTTTGTTACCAAAATCAGGATACTTTATTGATTTGTTGGTGATGAATTTCCACAAGAACGTGCTGCACGCTGGAGTAGCACAGACTCTAGCTTCAGTGCGAGAAAAGTTCTGGATTGTGCATGGCAGAGCTGCTGTCAAGCGAGTTCTCCGTGACTGCCGTACTTGTCGTCGCATCCAAGGCGGAGGATACCACCTACCGCCTGTTCCCCCTCTTCCGAAGATTCGTCTGGAGGAGGGACCCCCGTTTTCGTATACAGGGGTTGATTATTTGGGACCCCTTTTTGTAAAGGTTGAAGGCATACCGAAGAAAATTTGGATTTGTTTGTTTACGTGCGCGGTTGTCCGGGCGATTCATTTAGAGGTGGTTGAGGACATGACCACCGAACAATTCTTGTTGGCTCTTCGTCGATTCGTTGCATTGTATGGGCCTCCTTTGGTGATGGTATCCGACAATGCAAAGCAATTCCACGCCGCCTCCAAATTTCTTAAGAAATTGTGGGCTAATGTTAGAAATACAGAAGCTATGCAAGAATTTCTCGTTTCCCACGGGATAGATTGGCTTTTTCTCCCTGAGATGGCCCCGTGGATGGGTGGATTTTACGAAAGGCTTGTGGGCGTGGTTAAGAATGCTTTGAAAAAGACTCTGTTGAGGTCGCTTGTGAGTCTCATCGAACTTCAAACACTAGTTTCAGAAATAGTGTCTGTCGTTAACTCTCGGCCGTTAGTTTATGTCGAGAGTAATATAGGAGACTCCTCTTTGTCACCTATGCAACTCCTCTCTCCTATGAGGAGAGTTGGCGGCATAGACTGTTCTAGTCGCGAATCCGACGTGGAGTACGCGCCTCATTCTTCGCCTGATAGCCTTAGGGTCCGATGGAAAAGGTTACAAGGCCTTGTCCAGGGTTTTTGGAGATCATGGAAAACGGAGTACCTACTTAGTCTTCGAGAACGGGTTTCTTTACATCAACAGCGCGGCACGAGTTCTTGGCTTCCTTCTATTGGCACTGTTGTCCATATCAAAGAAGGTACTCCGCGTTCTTCATGGCGCCTTGGAGTGATTCAACATCTTCACTCCAGTTCAGATGGGCACATCCGTTCGGCTTCTGTCCGCACATCCACTGGGTCTCTCCTACGCCGCCCTTTGAAATTACTCTATCCACTGGAATATGGTGAGGAAGCGCCAGACTCTTTGAAGGGAACTGCAGATGCTACACTACCTCATAAGGAGAAAATTGCTCGAAAAGCAGCAATTGCAGCTCGCAGAAAATGGCAATCCTATACTCAATGTTCAGAAGAAATCTAATTTTTTTCAACTCCTTCCTTTGAGGAAGTGAGTAAGCTACTTTGTGTTTTCTAGAGTATAGGATAACAATGACGTGTGCAATTATATAATTTTCAGGTTATTTTACATATTATTTTATGATAATGGCTGCTCAAAATTTGGATTCTTCAATTGATCCTAATGATCCTTCTATTGTTTATGTTTGTTCCACCCATCCCCTCTCCAGATTCTATGCTCATGATCCCAAACTTGTGATCGGTGAGAACGTTGCTAATTCGGTTTCCCTACCATCGGTTGAACATATCCGTTGGATGCTTGCGTTACGCCAAAGTGGATACCTTCAGGCCGCCTGGGACTTTGTTAGATCGGGTTGTGAAGGTGCTGATTGTTCTACGTGGCCTGAAGCCAAGGGGTGCGACATTTCAGCTATGTGGACGATGAACGCCAAGGAGCTCTATATGGCGATTATTATTGATCAGCTTAATCGCCCAAACAGTCCTTTGAGGACTGCTTGGGATCGAACGTTGGAGGATCTGGCTTCAAGAACTAGGTTGTCACCCAAGTTCATTGTCCTTTCCGGCAGAAAGGAAAATGTTTGGTCCTGCGGCTCTGGTCTATCTTTTGCCCGACAGACACCGGAGGGAGAACATCGTGGTCAAAATCTTTATGGTCGTCTTTTGTCAGAACTTGCCCTTGGTTTGCCCTCCCCCAGATGGCTCGTGGACAATTTGCTGCAGTATCGTATAACTGATCCTGACGCGTGGTCCTTTCATAGAACGGTGCTGCTGATATCTGATTCAGTTCCACGCTACATCAAACATATTGAAGGAGGCTTCCCTCGCGTTCTTTCAGGAGGAACGTTTTCTGACTTTCGAGCGGTTGCTAGACAAGAATCCCCGGAGCAGTATGGCATTGTGGTAATAAGCGGAGGTGTCAATGTTGCTAAATCTCCTACTAGTTGGGCCGATGAGTGTCACGATCTTCGCCGTCTGATTCGTAAACTACAACGTCTTCGCCCTTTCCCATCGGTTTTGCTTTGTGGCCCTATGCCGTTGCCTGGGGCTCGAAACGTTTCCCAATTTAATGACTATATTCTAGATCATGTAGTGGAGCGTACGGGGATTAAGTATCTGAACTGGTATACTATTGGTGCACCATTTGTTTCCGGTTGGCGAAAGGAAGTGGATCCTAATATTATTGATAAAGATGGCTTCCACTTGTCACCTAATGGGACTTGGCAAATGATCAGACAATGGATCAAAGCTCTCCCTCTCTTGGAGAGGGTGTCGTTTTCGGTTGCGGATAAAATCTATCCGATTGATAGACGACCAACCATGAAGAATCCCCCATATCTGCATCAGCGTGCCTCCACACCGCCTTATGAAGGACCGTCCCGTTGACTCTTGGCGGGAGTGTCGGGAATTATCCCGATTTAAAATTGTTTGCGTTGGTTTTTTGCTGCTGTTAGCATTCCCAGCTACAGCTTTCTTAGGTGTGAGACTAATTTGCATAATTCAGTCTCAAACCTAATTTGCATATTGTTTTGATTGAGACGTTTTGGCAAAGACTTGGTTGTTTACACTTTTATTGTCAATTAAATTCGTTGTTGAATACAGTCTATTAGGCTCTCGGCTTTAGTTTTCGTCACTAACATGTACAAATCCTGTAAGGTATGCTCGGTTCATTAACTCGGGACCCCCCCCCCGGAAGTTACGTTACTCTTGACCTTATTATTTAAATATTAGTCACATGTTGTTCATACTCTGCTTTCTTCTAGTTCTTCATTGTCTTCCTGCTCGACAGTACTATTACAAAATCTGGATATGATTCAACGAGCGTCATGGTTTGGAAGCTGGAGCTGCATAGTTACACAAAAAGTTTAAAGAAAAACCTGGTTTTAGTCTGGTCTGTACAGACAGTCCTAGACGTACACCTACAGTTTTATAACATCCGAAAATCAATATCTTAGCAGTCATAACAGATACACTGCAAACTGCTCTAGGCCGGTAGCCACCGGCCGGCCAGTGAAACCCCAGCCGGCCTCAAATACTACAAGGGATAAACTAACCAAAGGTTTTAGATCGGATCCTTATCTAGTGCTGATTTTCTGGGCCTCAGGTGCGGAAATAGTCACACTTCTTTCTTTATCTTTATTGCTACGGTGTGAGGCGGTCGAAGTGTGCTCTCATCAAACTGCACATAAGCTGGCCTGGCAGGTGTTATCTAAAAATGATACTGCTGTTCGGACATGTGCAGGAGGGGAAATCTTGGGGGCGGCCGCCGGAAAACCGGTATTCTCCGGTTTTTTGCCTAAAAAACCGGAAAACTCCGGATTCCGGGGCGGGGTGAAGGACCCCTCTGGGGGTTGGGAGCTCATGTCTGGGGGGGGTGAACCCCCCCCCAAACCACCCCAAGTTAAAGTTATGCTGCCACCCCAAGTTAAACCACCCCAAGTTATGCTGCTGTTAAATATCAGCAATCCAGAAAGGTTGAAATCAGTGTAACAAACTAGTTTCAACGTCGGTGGGTGTGGCTCAGTGGTAGAGCGTTCTACTCAAGATCCCAAGCTCGGTGGTTCGATCCCCGCCCTGGACACTTTTCTGCTCATCTTTCAATCCTGACTTCAACCTTTCACACTGCAGTTTGTAATCAAATTCAGTGACTCAATCGGCAGAGCATTAGTCTGGTCAAACGAAGAATATATATAGATTAGTTCTAAACGGGGATCAGAATTTTTCGGGGCTCCTCTGGAGCTGTAGTGACACATCTTTCTTTCCTTCTGTTGTATAAATTTAGTGGACAGCTAAAGGCATCAGCGAAATTAAACTTTCTCTGGTCGGCTTGCATGCGTTTGGTTCGCAGGCCTGTCACTGACCTGCCAGTGTCGTATATTATTTTGTCACCTGTGCTAAAATGTCATCGAACTTATGTAATTTTTCACACAAGAAGCCCGTTATTTTTGCTGTCTCGTTATTTTCAATTGCAATGGATAGGTTTTGCAAAGACGATTATTTTGACATAAAATAATATAAGGAATTATTGGTAAAGGCGATTGATCGATCTAACTAAACGCTTAAGCATGAAGGCTTAGTGTTTGTAAACCGGCCGCCGGCCGACGACTTTTACATTTACTTTAAATTAACAATCAGAAATTTACAGTTAAGGGCAACTAAGCTTAAAATGAACCTCAAATGTGGCTGTCCTGATAAGCAGAAGCTTACGCCTAAACTACGCCACGCTAAACTACTTAACTCACTGTTAAGTTCCTGCACTATAGCTGCAATACTATACTTGATTCCCAACAAATTAAAGTTTTATTGGACGGTAATAATCAGGATACTCTCAGGCTTTCGGCTTTTGAAAATTTCCACATTTAGCCTCGGATTTATTTTCTTACTCTACACTCTTTTCCTTCGTCATCTTCCTGCTCAGGCAGTACTAGGATAACAACTGGATATGCGTCAAGGAAGGTCATGGTTTGGAAGCTGGAGCTGCATAGTTACACATAAACTATAAAACGTCTGAGTTTTAGATTGACCTATACAGACAGCGTACACGCACACCTATACCTTATCCGGAAATACTTTAGGAGCCGTAAGCTAGCTAGCTTCAGGCGGTAGCCGGCCGGCCGGCTGGCTGTGGGCTTACCGCCCGAAAGGTTCGATCGGACCACTTATTTGCTGCGTTAATTTCACATATAAATTAGCAGCTAATTCGCATAATTATTATTTTGTGTGAAAATACCCGTATCTGCAAAGAGCGTTCCATTGCAATTACGAATGAAAAAACTGCAATAATAACGGGCTTCCTAAGCTGATACAATAATATCAGACACCGACCAGTGATTTTACCGAACATACTGCTACAATCCTCTCTCTATTATCTGGGTCTCAATCTGTAAGTGCTATCAATCCTAGAAAATGTGCCGAAGGTTGCTGGCTTTGGCTGGCTTCCCGACAACTGGGAAGTGGAGACACTTCTACAGGAAGCGATGTATGGGCGGGAAGGGGGGGGGTATAACCGGAGATATTGCAAACTGCCTAAAACCGGTGAAAAACCGGATTCTCAGAGGAGCTCTTCCTTGGGATGAGTTGTTATATGGGGGAGGACTTTTAGGTATCGAACAGGATCAACGGTTGCGGCAAAGAGGATTACGGTAGTTTCCCAAAGTACGGCTTCATTTGGTTACAGGAAGGAAAGGGGCACCATTGAAGGATTTTTTGTTAAACTGGAATCCGTATGCATGTTGCCGGCCAGCTTGTGTAGTGGAGGGAGATGCATATATGTAAGTTGTCTGTTTACATGTTGTGCTTCGTCTGCAGACTAATTTGCCTATTTGTATGCATTAATGTATGTATTAATGTATTAATATGCATTAATGAAAATATTATCAACAGACATAAGATTTAAACCATAAAAACGGCACCCTTCCATAACAAAAAATGGTAAATCTATTGATATACCGGAAACGGATATTAATAAATGCACCAAACGATTCAATATTTTTTGGAAATTTGCTCATAACGTCATAGCGGAGTTATTAAAAATGAAGACGGACCAGTTTGTATCCAATGCGGTCACATATCGGATGAAACATAAAGAAAGAATATCAAGCCATATGACAAGACAGCAAGAATACCAACATAGAATGGAAAAGACCTAGAAAAAGCAATCAACCGCACAGCCTGGTAATCAAAGCTTAAGAGCACCAAAAGCAATAGAAGGCAATGGTAAACAAACGATCAGGCACGTATACCATAGAACGCTTGCACGAGGAACAAGACGAGATGCCCCCTGGAAACAGAAACAAAACACTAGCGAAGTAGCGAGAATGGGTTGCCGCGGCATTTTCCCTTAGGGACACGGTTTCAGAAGTTGCAATAGTTTTCTGAAAATTTTGATTTCAGTTTCGAAATCAGCGCCATCGAATTAGTCTATGGCTAACATTTTGAGAAAAATCAAAGATAAAAACTTTTTGGTCCAAAATCCATGTTTTCGTGAATTCCCGGATTTTCAGTTTTTCGGTTGTAACTTTAGCTAGACTCATTTCCGGAAAATACCGCAAGCAGAAAAGTTGTTCAGCTCGACGTGCTCTTTCGTTTAAGTACCATACCGTCCACTTTTGAAGACATTTTCAAAATTCGGAATTTTTCGGGTCCAATATGTCGAAATCCGTAAATTTTCTGGAAATTTCGATTTCAGTTTCTTAATCAGCGCCATCGAATTACCCTATGACCAACTTTTAGGCAAAATCAGAGACAAAAATTTCCCTTGGTCCCCCCTTACCATTCTAAAAAATTCCGGGATTCGCCATTCCCGGAATCCGGGAAATATCTGACTGCCCGCGCTTCAGTCAACACTTCACCCCACTCCCAACCCCTCCGGAAAATTTCAGCCCAATCAGTCAACCCTAGCAAAAGTTAGAGGGGGACAGGAGGTGGTAATAAGATGAATAATAATAAATACTCAATAAGACATACCCGGATAAAAGGGTTGCCTTTTTTGGTTAAAAAGCGGCAATCCAATAAATGAAACAACAAACAACCATTCATTTATTAAGTATCCGAAAAATATAAGATATGTCTGTCTGTACCTAATCATCATTAATGTGAATAAAGTGTGCAACGAAGCCAATAATAATAATAATAATAATAATAATAATAATAATAATAATAATAATAATAATAATAATAATTATAATAATGATAATAAATAATAATAAGAATAATAATAACAACAATAATAATAATAATAATAATAATAAAACTAAAAATAATAATAATAATAGTAATACTACTACTAATAATAATAAAATAATAATAATAATAATAATAATAATAATAATAATAATAATAATAATAATAATAATAATAATAATAATAATAATAATAATACTAATATACTATCGTAGTTTTTGTGGTAACAATAATAATGCTAAATGTTATTGGTTCCGCATAATTACTCAGGTCGTAGATCATCGAAATGCTGTTCGTTTCTCATAAAACGTAGCAATACTCACCAAGAATTCTTTTAAGCTAGTGTTATTTTGCCATGAAATCCTCTGCGCTTTTGTATATATTCAGTTGTTTCAAAGATTTAATCCTCCGTTATTGCATACCTGTGATCGCGATTGATGTAGCGTGATTTTAAGTTATTGCACAATATGTTGGAACTTGGAACGAAAATCCGTAAGTAATTATGATTCTGTTTGAGATTAAAAAAGTAATATGTAGTGTTGGAAAATAAGAAAATTTTGCGGGCCGGGCCGCGGGCCGATGTGGTCCTACGGGCCGGGCCACGTGGGCCGGCCCGGGGCCGCAAATTTCTACGGGCCGAGCAGCCCGGCGTCGCAAAAAACGGTCCAAACTGTTGGGTAATTGATTTCAACTTGTTTTACGTCTAATTTCAACTTATGTTACGGATGTTTTTATGTCTTCCATTTTTCACAAACAACAAATAGCAATAACAAGTGGCCACTGGTCAGCCGATACGTGTTTGGTAAATATTACATTGTTCCGCAGAATTCCACATATTATCCGTATACAAATCCAAGCTGTCGCTCCTACTCCACTCTTAACCTTATGTTACAATTCCGATTCCATTATTTTTCACAAATGCTGTCCTACTTTTTCCGTAGCTTTTCACTTCCCCAAACTAAATGTCTATAGTGTTAAGTTTGTCCACGTGCTTGATTTTGACATAAAGGTCTAATTTACATAACCAATAGCAGGGAATGAAATAAACGAAATTTCATTTAGTTTGTCTAACAAGATTTTGGATGTTGGTTACGTTTCAAATTAGCAATTACCATCGCAAGCAAGAGAACTGCGTCCTAAACTGCAAACGATACCCCCTGACATCAATACCAATATCATCAAACCTACATAATTATATAAGAATGTTTTCATTTCAATTGTTTTGCGCAAACTGTTCACACATAAAAAGCTTCCACACCCTTCCCCCAATAAGTAGCAACCACATAACCCCCAGATAACGGCAAAGCTCAATTATAACTTCCATTATGTGTAATTAATCGTCTTAAAACAAAGCCTTTGAAAATCCCTAAATGAAACTTAGTTTGTAGACTTGAAATTGCATCGAAATTTATTGAAAAATTGCCATTTACCGTGTAAAAAACTGGCCCGGCCCGCGGCCCGCCACCGGCCCGCGGGCCGGTGGCGGGCCCCCTGTTTGTAATCTTGCGGGCCGGGCCGCGGGCCGGGCCGTCGCCGAAAAATCCGGGGCGGGCCCGGGCCCGCGGCCCGCGTCACAACTCTAGTAATATGGTTAAAAGTAATGCAGGAAATAATTGGCATGCAAAAATGTAGTACTGGAAGATGAAACAGGACGAATAAGAGTACAATTCCTCAACTTAGCAGCGGAAACGTGTTTGAAGAAAGGAATGTATCTTTCTCTTTATCAACCGGTCATTACCCAAGCAACTCGTTATTCCGAGTATCTGGGTCTTTCTTACAGCTAACGAGAAATTTTATAAAAATTCTAAAAATATCTTGCTAGCTAAGAATCACAGAAACAATGGATACGATATTTGATTACGACTACGATATTGGATGAGCTAAATCAACACATTAGATCGTGGAAATCCATATAAAATTATTCACGATTCAGCATACGACAGAAGTATATGGTACACATTTCGAGCCGCACTCCTCGGAGTGAATGACCTTTGGACTTTTCATCTGCGATACATTGTTCTTTTAATTACCTTCCACGATCCCATTCTCTTATTTTTTGTCTTTCTGTCCCTCTGCGTTCTTCCCCCGGAGCTTTGAACCCGGCGTCGGCCCATTACCGGGCTTCTACCTACATAAGATCTTACGTACTTACCTAGTTAATCTATGCACTACCTAATCTATTAACAGTACCTAACTATCTAATTATGTACACTACCAAGCCCGGTCCATCATCATTTAATGTTTTTATATTTTTGTGATTTATTTTTTATTTTATAGATACAATAAGTATACACAACAAATATGTGCACTATATAAAGTAGTCCTTAAGAGGACTGTTGGGATAAAATAAGTAGAAGAAACATCTATATATTCAAAGGAGCAGTACTCACTCCCTCTTCCAACACCTTTCTTTTGGGATACAGATAGGGATGGGCATCGTTAGTTTGAAAATACTGTAACATTTCGTTATCTATAGTCCTATCCCCGATTTTCTTCAGATTTGGTGTTGCCCGTTTCCAAAACTGCTTTGAAATCTTCAGGAGTGTGGCTATTTAGGGCCTTGCTTACTCCTTTATGCGAGACTTTGTTCGTCTTTTCCCATGCTAGATAAGTTTTACTACAAAGCGCTATTATGCCATCACCGGTCCATTCTTCTTTAAATAACCCGGGTATTCGTTTTTGGCAAGGGTCTAGGACAAAGAAATCTTAAGGGCCTTATCCCATTGTTTTTCATTTATAATAGGGGCACAATTACTTAAATTTTTGGAAGATCAGGCAAAATAGAGAGAGTCTGTGTTCATTTGATAAAGCTGGAAGGTTTCGGGCCACAAATTGGGTTTCAGGCAGTCATAATAAAATGCTAGCATTCTAAGTTTGGCGTATTGGTATACAAAGAACCCCACTAACTCAGCAAGTCGGAAAACTTGCTTGAAAAATTTTTGATTTAGCAGACTGAACCTCGTAGATCCGATTGCCCAGATCCTCTAATCGCCTGAATCTCCACCCGTTAAATTCCCTACTAGCTCCAGACCTTTGACAAAACTTAACGTCCACGTACTTTTCTAGATTTGTGATGATTCGGCCATGGTAAGAATTTCCCAAAAGTTTGAACATTTCACCCTTGAGTGCTAAATCAGGATCGGAATCGGCTGCAGATCGACAGTAAGTTACTTCGTCACCAAGATCTTTAAAACAAGTTTTATGTTTGAACACAATTGCCTGGTAAATCTTTGTAATTTTTAGGCCATGTTTGAGATACCATTTAATTAACGGAGTTGCTATGAGAATTTTCGTCCCAAAATAACTTCCAATCGACCCCCTCCTAGCTTTATTCATTAGGTCATTGAATTCGCAGAACTCCCTCATGTGGTCCCCGATGTCTTCCCCACTAATATCTACATTTTTAAATACAGTATAGCTCAAAACAAAGTTTATTTTTTGCGAAGTTCGCAAGCTCCGCGAACTTCGCGAAGCAAGCGATATTTCGCTAGATTTAGAGAAGTTCGCGAAACTGTTAGCGAACTTCGCGAAATCGTTCGCTAGCCAAATTGAGGGGTTTTCTCCATATCTACCAAAAATTTGCAAAAAAATTTAAAATCTAATTTGGAGTCAAGATTTGGTGCCTTCGCGAAGTTCTCTAAAGTTTAGAGAAGTTCGCATAATTTCGCGAAATTCGCCAAGATTTTAACGAATTTCGCGAAGATTTTAGCGAAGTTTAAAGGAACTTCGCTAAAATCTTCGCGAACTTCGCAAAACGTTGGCGAACTTCGCTAAACTCTTCGCGTATTTCGCTAAAATTTTGGAGAATTTCGCGAAATTATGCGAACTTCGCTAAACCGTAGCGAACTTCGTGATGGAACCAAATCTTGATTCCAAAATAGATTTTAAAATTTAGCCCGTGTACATCCCTTTATTGGAGGCAATGTAAAACACAAATTCTCACCCATTCTTACCCCTTCCATGACCATATACTCTTCAAAATATTCTGTTGGGATTTCTTTTGAGGCGTTTTGTCAGCATGTAGTTTGAATCCTTAATTTGCAGTACAATTATTATATACAATTGCCATTGTCAACATCTTCCAGAACTGTTTCGTCTCATGCTGTAATAGTACGAATACTTTTAATTCCACTTTCTTCAAACATTTCAAGCAATGTTTCTTGAGGTACGGAGTTATATTGCATTTGATTGCTTTCTACTGTGTGTTACGTGCCTGTTATCTTCGTCTATTTCTTGTTTTCATCCATTAATTCTGTGGCTGTTATCGTTCTGCGGGTTGTTGTTTTGGCTTTTTCTTTTTCTGCTATAATACGTCCACGTACTTGTAGTTTTGAATTTCTGTTCAATGTTGTTAAGCCGCTCTGCTGTTTGATCATAAACTTCTTTGTTTTCTTTCGGAATTGAGGCAAATAGATGATGTTAAATCTAAAATTTATAGATTACTTTATGGTTACTATTTATTGTAGCTGCACCTTTCCATCTTTTTGTAAGCTTGTGTTTTATAAAGAACAGTGCTTAGATTATCCAGTTAAACCTTCGATAATTTATTTTTATCCTAAGCGTCGTAAGTAGTATATGGTGCACATTTCGGGCCGCACTCCGCGGAGTGAATGACCTTTGGACTTTTCATCTGCCATACATTGTTCCTTTAATTGCCTTCCACGATCCCATTCTCATCATTCATTTTTTGTCTTTCCGTCCCTCTGCGTTCTTCCCAAGAGACTTGGAACCCGGCGTCAGCCCAGTACCGGACTTTTACCTACCTAAAATCTAACGTACCTACCTAGTTAATCTATGCACTACCTAATCTATTAACAGTACCTAACTATCTAATTATGTACACTACTAAGCCCGGTCCATCACCATCTAATGTTTTTATATTTTATATGATACAATAAGTATACACAACAAATGTGTGCACTATACGTGCACACATTTGTAAATCACTAAATGTGCACTATACACAGTAGTCCTTAAGAGGACTGTTGGGATAAAATAAGTACTCACTCTATCTTCCAACACCTTTCTTTTGGGATACAGATAGGGAAGGGCGTCCTTAGTTTGAAAAACTGTATGTAACATTTCGTTATCTATAGTCCTAATTCCCCGATTTTCCCCAGATTTGGTGTTGCCCGTTTCCAAAACTGCTTTGAAATCTTCAGGAGTGTGGCTATTTAGGGCCTTGCTTACTCCTTTATGGGAGACTTTGTTTTTCTTTCCCCAAGTTAGATAAGTTTTACTACAATGTGCTATTATGCCATCACCGGTCCATTCCTCTTTAAATAACCCGGACATTCGTTTTTGGCTAGGGTCTAGGACAAAGAAATCTTTAACTGCCTCATCCCAATGGTTTTCATTTATAATAGGGACACAATCACTTAAATTTTTGGAAGATCAGGCAGAATAGAGGGAGTCTGTGTCCATTTGACAAAGCTGGAAGGTTTCGTACCACAAATTGGGTTTCAGGCAGTCAAAATAAAATTCTAGCATTCTAAGTTTGGCGTATTGGTATACGAAGAACCCCACTAATTTAGGAAGTCGGAAAATGTTTGATTTAGCAGGCTGAACCTCGTAGATCCCATTGGCCAGATCCTTTAATCGCCTGAATCTCCACCCGTTAACTTCCCTACTAGCTCCAGACCTTTGGCAAAACTTAACGCCCATGTGCCTTTCTAGATTTGTGATGGTTCGGCCAGTAAGTAAGAATTTCCCAATGGTTTGAACATTTCACCATTGAGTGCTAAATCAGGATCGGAATCGGCTGCTGATCGATAGTAAGTTACTTCGTCTCCAAGATCTTTAAAACAAGTTTTAGGTTTGAACTCAATTGCCTGGTAAATCTTTGTAATTGTTAGGCAATGTTTGAGATACCATTCAATTAAGGGAGTTGCTATGAGAATTTTCGTCCCAAAATAACTTCCAATCGACCCCCTCCTAGGTTAATTCATAAGGTCATTGAATTCGAAGAACTCCCTCATGTGATCCCCGATGTCTTCCCTGCTAATATATAATATCTAATATCTAGCTAATATCTAATATCTAATATCCTTGCTAATATTTTTAAATATAGGGGTCATTTCGGCAAAATGTTCGTTCTTGTCTTCAGGCACTTCAATGTCTACCTCAACTAGCCTAAAGAGTCTATTGGCTTGAATTTGAGTGATCATTTGAGCGAAAGTAAGGACTGATTTATTTCTTAAGAAGGTTGAAATTTTCGTCCATAAACTCTTGCATATCTGGGGAGTCAGTTAAATCTTTGTCAAATAAGCATTCCCACTTTTCAGTCAAATCGAAACCGCCATCTTTAATTGCCTGGGAGTCCCGCTCTGTTCTTTCTCTTCTTTTTGTTCTATCTTCTGGATTTTGATTTCTATCTAGTTGGCAGCCATGTCCGTGGAAATAGCACCCATGGAATTGTAGGACTAAGTTCTTTTCAGGGACCCATTACATTAATATAAGAGCAGATGTCGGTGTCTAGGGATATTGCCATTCATGATAATATACACGTGCACAAGAGTGCATAATTGCACTATATATAAGAAGAAGAGTAAGCCACTAGAGGGCTCCTCTTCACTGCATTGCGTAACGGTGCTCCGACCACAATACGCGAATGTTCCCCCGTTTGGTGGGGGGGGGGTAGCTCTCTTCGACACAGCATACCCCCCCCTCCGTTTTGTGGGGGGGGGGGGTAGCAGAAAAGAGGTCCCCGTTTGGTAAGGGGGCAGCCAACAGCCAATCAGATTGCAGAGACCGCCTCCCCATTTGGTGGGGGGGGGGGGTAGAGCAGAGGATTACGGTAGTTTTTGTTCTATTTGAAAATGCGTTCCCGTTTGGTGGGGGGTATGTGAAAGGGGGTCCCCGTTTGGTGGGGGGGGTATGCAAGGGGTCCCTGTTTGGTGGGGGGGGGTAGGCAAAAGAGGTCCCCGTTCGGGGGGGGGGGGGCGCCCAAAGCCAAAATCAGATTCAGCCAATTTCAGGCTGACTTGGCGACCCCCCCCCAAACGGGGACCCCCTTCTGCCTACCCCCCCTCACCAAGCGGGGACCCCTTTTGCATACCCCCCCACCAAACGGGGACCCCTTTTGCATACCCCCCCCCACCAAACGGGGAGGGGGTATGCTTGTCGACCCCCCCCCACCAAACGGGGGAACATTCGCGTATTGTGGTCGGAGCACCGTTACGCAATGCCAAGAAGAGAAGCCCTCTAGTGGCTTACTCTTCTTCTAATATATAGTGCAATTATGCACTCTTGACGTGCACATACTGCTTGAAGGAAATGGACTAAATGACAACCCAATGAAGTTAAAAACTCTTACTCGTCAGCTGCTACTGGACAACCGAATCTTTGGCCCCGAAAAGTGTTTATGTCCAGTTTTTCCGCACTTCGAGCACTTCGGACCTTGAATTTCCAAAACCTTTACAACCAGCGGTCACATATCCCATATGGTTGTATCAACCGAAGTCCCGACATCTTTAGTCCTAGAAAAGAAAGTAATTATAGTTATATTAAATTGATCAGAGTTGCTACATTTTATTTAAACTGTAAAACGTAAGCCCATATTAAATTATTTACAGGTTTATGTGCAGTAGGTAAAAACTAGTAAAGTAAGACTTCATTCTCTATCAAATGGCTTACAAGATGGGTGATGTCTGCGTTGTTATTTTATCTGTCTGATTCGGATCCAATTCTTTTGTCAGAGTTTTATCATCGTTATCATCCAAAGACACGCCTTCGTTGGTGCCTGAGAGACTTTGCTTCCAGACTGCATTTTTGGCAGGAAGAATTGGTGACAGCTCTGGGGAAGTTGGTGGAGCCAGACACTCTTTGGTTCTGCAAGAAATATACAGCATATTTTGAACAACAATTTAGTTATGTTATCACTAGTAAAACTAAAAGTACAAATTAAGCGTCTGTCGCTTACGTACAGTCTGAGTTAACATTGTTCAATTAGCTTATCAATTAGATTCAATCAGATTTAATTAGTCTATCACTTAGTTTATATTACCAAAATTAATGGGGTTTGTCCGTACCAAGTACTACGGAGACTAAAATAGTCATAGCCAGTACTGAAATTTCATATCATACGTATGATATATATATATATATATATATATATATATATATATATATATATATATATACTAGTGGACGCTATGCAGTTACAACAAATAAGAGAAAACTTACAATGCAATACTGATTCAATATTCAGAACTGAATCCTTAAACAGTTGAGAAAATAAGATTTTATACAAAACTTGCGGAGTTGACGTTTTCGTTGGGTAAATATCATTATAAAGCATTTCTTGTCGCGTCAACTTGGGCATATTGTATAGGTAGAAAGGTCAGTAATGACTTTGCAGCAAGGAAACTGATTTCAGTTGTACGAAACTAACAGAATAAGAATAACAGACAGAGAAACTGGGAATGATAAGACGGTGTACCTACCGCCTGTTAAGAATGTATCACGCAGGTCAAGCAGAAGAAGAAAGCATCAAAGCACCGAAGCTTAAGTGTCCAGATCCATCTAGAAGTATCCAGAATAGGGTACAATATTAAGATCTTGTAAGTTTGTTAATAAGAAACTGAACGATTTTTCAAGATCGATGTTAGTGGATCGCATTTGTAGTGATCTTAAGCATCCATTCACCTGCATAGAATGGTCGAAAATGTAAAAGCAGCCTTTAAATATAGCTCAGCTGACTAACATGGGTCATTTTTAGTACTGTGATGTTTTTCCCGCAGGTGGTTTTTTCTCCGCCTTGGCGGGTAAAAAAACCAGTGACGGAGTTTTTTCTCCGGCAATACGAAAGATTCAGAAACGCTTGATGCCTCACTGGATAGCCGGCATTAAAGCAGGAGTTGAGTTGGGGTCATAATAAGCAGCTATTTCTGAGCTAGATTTGAATATAACAATAGAACAATTTTGCAAGCTTATCTTGGAATTGCCGTCTTAACGATTGTCGAAATAAGAGGAAGAGTACAACTAATAAGGTTTCGCTTACTGACCAAAACGTGCAGTCTATTAAGTTTTGCCAATAAGTTTAAGTCAAAGATCGCAGTATCAGTAAAGTGCACAGCATTATGTAAAAATGCATAGCAGTGCACACCAAATCCCAGGTGGACCAATCCGATTCGGGCTGACAGAGTCCGATCCCAATGGACCAAGTCCTTTCCGGCAGCCACTGTCCGATACCAGTAGCAAATTCCGGACCGGGCGGCCAAAGCCCGGACCGGGCGGCCAACTTCCGGACCGGTCGGCCAAAGTCCGGACCGGGCGGCCATAGTCTGGACCGGGCGGCCAAAGTCCGATCCCTGTAGCCAAGTTACACGCAACTAGCCAAAGTCCGATGTGGGTGGCTCAAGTCACATCTGGTCAGCACAAAGCCCGGGACCTGTGACCACCTAGGGAACTGGGTAGGCCAAGTCACAGCTGTGCAGCACACAATCCGGGACCAGTAACCACCTAGGGAACTGGGTGGCCGTACTCCTGTGACTTCTGTCTACACGCCGTTATCAAATTCTTTTGACAGACGAAAAAGTAAACGAGAAAGGGGAAATTGAATATAAAGGTAAATCTGGGCCGGGTTCTAGAATCTTCGACCTAATCCACGACTTTGTGCGCAACCGTAAAACAAAAGGTTGGGAATTGTTTGCTGAGGCTCTAAGGGAAAGTAATATTCATAGGGAGTTTATCTGCGATCGTCAACGTTGGGAAGCCATAAAGGCACTCCTTCAATAACAGACACGGTAGAGCGCATACGAAAAGTGAGGCAGAGACTTCAATTTGGAACGACAAACAAAACAAAACAAAAACCGAAACGTATAACGGGTGCAAACAACAAAACAAAAAGCAAAGAGAAACATTTTAACTTCAGTAAAGCACTGGCAAAAATAAAATGGAAGGCCTTCTATCCAAATTATGTTACGATCCCACCCAACCCCCGGCATTTTTTGGGATAAATTCTTTGGTAAAAGCAGCAGGGGTTTCCCAACAGGTCAGGGGTGACTCAGCAAGCAGTATACCTACTCTGTTCACAAATCCATAAAGCGAAAGTATAACCACCTTAGCTACATATTCCATGATATTGATGAACAATGGCAGATGGCAAATATGGCTGACCAAAACGATGACTACCACTTTCTACTCACCTGCATTGCCGGCTTCAACAAGTTCGCTTAGGCAGAGCCGGTGAAAAGCAAGCCGGGGGCACATATCACTGCGGCTTTTGAAAACATTCTGGCTCCAGGCAGAAAACCCCAGATGGTATTAAGTGATAGAGGAAAAGAGTTTCAAGAATTGCTAAAATCAAAGGACATTGGCTACTACACCTGCAATAACCCCGACATAAAGTGTAGCATTGTAGAGCGTTTTAACAGAACACTGAAGACAAAAATATGGAAGTACTTTACGCGGACAAGAAGCTACAGGTACCTAGACGTTCTCCAGAGTTTCGAGTGGTTACAACAATTCAAAGCATCGTACAATTAAAATGACTCCAACTGAGGGTTCTAAACAAGAGAATAAGGAGAAGGTAAGAGAGATCTTTCTTGGTAGGTATTCTAAGTTGAAAAAGCAGTTTAAAATAGATGATATCGTTCGAATATATCGTTCGGGGTTCGAATATACATCTACCAACTTGGTCCGAGGAACTTTTCAAAATAAAGTCGGTTCACCCAAGCGGAATGTATGAACTTGAAGTCTTAGTCGAAGAGCCAATACAGGATCTATTCTATCCCGAGGAATTGCAAAAAGTAGATAAGCCAGAGTCTTATTTGGTCGAAAAGGTAATAAAAACTTGAAAAGGGGCAGGAAAAAAGTATTTTGTGAAGTGGCGAGGCTATCCAGAAAAATTTAATAGTTGGATATCTGAAGAAGACGGATTTCTATATGTTCCTCCCAAGTAACACGGTGGACTTCGAAACAAACTCTGAACAACTATCGGGTTAAACTCCCTCATAGAATTAAACTACAGGACGAGTGAGAAGTTGGCTCCCGTAGAAATGATGTATCCAGTGACGTGGGGGAAATCTTTCCGCAGCTATAACTCGGCTGTCTCTTTTAAGTTTCCTGACAAGACCTCAATGGTTAAACTCCTACCTAAACCACACTACTAAACAGTGGACGATCTATGCCATGCAATTAATTTCACTATACTTAATATGGAACACCCCGCCACAGGCGAGAGAGCACCAATTAAATTTAGATTCGATGGTTACAGGCACAGAGTAATGTTTTCAGTTCCAAGGACCTTCCCCAATACAGTTAAGTTGAGCAAAAACCTCTGGATGATGTTAGGCTGTTACCACAATCCCATGCAGAGAGATGGTGATCCTGTAGATGACAAAATAGTTTTCGTTGCTGTTATTATAATTAGTCTCATTCTGGCTGTTACGATTCTGGAAATATGTTTCCCAAAAGGGATCTGTCTGAATGAAGCAATGATTAACAAACTACGAATATCCTTCTGTCAGAAAACAAATCTTACCATTTATCGCTTCTGAACCTTGTTGGTATACTCTCAATATTGACTGGGCCGAAATATATTTCAGTCATAACTATGACGTTCTGAGCGTATATATCCCAACAGTCCTCTTCAGGGCTCCCCAAGGGGTAAAAACCACCTGTACATAATGTATATAGTTTGTGTGGGAACCAAAACCTTAAACTATAAAACCACAAAAAAATTATAAAACTACGAAACCACAAAAAATTAAAAAAACTAAAAACCATTAATGCGGCCAGGGCGAAAGCTCAGAAGGTTCACAAGCCCTTCCGGTATACCGGTAAAATCGCAGAGGGGTGGAGACATAAACAAATCGAATATAAGCCGTCCATAACAATTATGAACTGTCAAACTATTTTACAAGCCAGGCAACTATAAGCTAACTCAAAGTCTATACAAACGGGTAAAAATGTTGGTAGATCCTCAGTTTGACTTAGTCTGTCGTCGCGAACGGTCGGTGTTTGTGTGAGTGACTTATAACAATGTACTGGTGGTGCAGATTTGGGACTTACACGGAAATTGAGATATTTGCTAAGAGTAAAAGAGATTTCTTAACTTTAGCACTTGAGGATGGTAAATCTACAAATTTCGATTATCCTGATTGTTTCGGAGATCCCTGTTTGGCCGTTTTGGATTCAGACGTTTTGATAGATTTTTGGGAAACAAACTATGATAACGGTCGTATTATCGGATTGAAGCGTTTATCACCTACAGAAGCAGACCAGCAGTTGAAATGGATTTGGGATATTATCAAAGAAAGGACTTCTTGGTGGCAGCGATTTCTAAAATGGAATTCTATAAGAATCGAGGCTGGAAAATTGTTGCGCAGAGGAAATCAATAAAACAGAAAACATAAAAGACAGAAACGATAATGATTTATTTTCGCGGCAAGCTCTTTAATAGTATCGACGCATTTCTTACATTTTATAAAGAAGTTACTACCCTGCCGAAGAAATTTTCCAATAAACAAATATATAATTGCTTTAACTCCTAAACAGGAAGAGATAAGAAAGGAAAGAAACAAACGGCTGGACGAGCATGAAAAAGTAATTGTAAATATTGTGGTCACAAAAAATCCTGGTTTCTCAAATGTCGGCAGTAACTGATGTAGAAGTCTTTTTCTCCACTTTGGGTCAGAGTGAAAACAAAAACTGGTTTAATTACAGAAAAGGAAGAATTATACTAAAGTCTGACCAGACCAAAAAATGTAGGGAGCGAAATTGTTTTGTTTATACTGAACTACCGGTACATTTTTGCTGCAGCAATGTATATATTTTCTGAACCGTCATGGCATGTACTTTCTTTTGGTTGAAAAAATTTTTTTAAAAATTAAAATTCATCAAAAGAAGCCGATTTTTTAAGTTTTGAAAGATCAGTAGAAACCAGGAACTAGTCGTTCGGCGGAAAATTAGCCCATGTCCCAGACATATTGAATCCCGAATATCAGCTGATTTCGTCAAAAATTGCGATAGTTGTTCAATTTTTTCAATTTTCAAAATCCTTTGATCTTTGCCGCTTTACCACTTTGACTGGCCATTACTCGCGATTCACTCAATGCAAAAATTTTTTAATTGGTTTTCAGGACCGCTTACGTGTCAGCTTTCATGTGATATATGTGGTTTTTCAAAATTTGAAAATCGATTTTTTCGAAAAATACCACTTTTTGACCCAAAATTGCGACAATGCAAATCCAGCAAAAGTGGGTAAAAATAACATTATCATAAAGCCTAATCTAAGCTGTATCTAACGATATAACGTTTTTGTGGCTACTGCTTAAATTGCCCCAGCAACGAATTTTTAAACAATTTCCTATTTCAGCTGATTTCTGACAAGTTGTGCTATATTGTGCATTGATTTGCCGCAAATAGTGTAAACTAGCCAAAAACAGGCTAAAAAGCGAAATGTTTTAAAATTCGTTGCGGATGCAATATAAGTCGTAGCCACGAAAACTTTATATCGTTGGATTCAGCTCAGATTAAACTCTATGATAATGTTATTTTTACCCACTTTTGCTGGATTCGCAATGTCGAAATTTTGGGTCAAAAAGTGGTATTTTTCGACAAAATCGATTTTCAAATTTTGAAAAACCACATATATCACATGAAAGCTGACACGCAAGCGGTCCTGAAAATCCAATTTAAAAAGTTTTGCATTGAGTGAGTCGCGAGTAATGGCTAGTCAAAGTTGGAAAAGCGGCAAAGATCAAGGGATTTTGAAAACCGAAAAAATTGAATAACTAACGCAATTTTTGATGAAATCAGCTCATATTCGGGATTCTAAATGTTTAAATATGGGCTAATTTTCCACCCAACGGCTAGTTCCTGGCTTCTACTGATCTTTCAAAACTTAAAAGTCGGCTTCTTTTGATGAATTTGAATTTTTTAAAATTTTTTCTACCAAAAGAAAGTTCATGCCATGACGGTTCAGAAAATATATACATTGCTGCAGCAAAAATGTACCGGTAATTCAGTATAAACAAAACAATTTCGCTCCCTACATTTTTTGGTCAGACTTTAGTTCAAAATTTGGTGAAGTGCTTATGGTTAAAGCTGATAAAGCTGTCAAAAATCTTGCTGAAAGAATAAACAATCCACAGAAGAAAAAATTCCAGCTTGCCTCTACGGGCTCCGGCACGAGAAGGACGGAAGGCAGGCATATATTCGTCATATGAAATATACAGTTCGAGTGTTCCCATTAGGTTTTTGCGTTCCTCCAAAGCTTGACTGGTTAGGTGGTAGTCCCGAAGTTATTGTGTACGAGGAAAACAACCCTGACCCGTGGCTTTTGAAAATTAAAACTATTTACGATCTTAGCCCTAGACCTCGTTCCTTTTCTGAGTTTTTCAAAGGAAAGGATATTATTTAGTTGCTGAAGGCAAGAGTACATAATGTAAGAGTGTGCCACTAGGCACACTCTATGTTATCAGAGCAAAAACTATGCCCTGCTCGCTAACGGTCCATCCCCCGCAAATTAGACCCTTCACTTCAAAGAATTTTGAGCGCTATGTTTATGTTCTAAAGCTCGAAGCAGGCACAAAATTCGCACACGCACTGCTTGTGTTTTCGAGCTTAAACACATAAACATAGAGCGAGTGAGCGTACCCCCGTTTCGACTAGGTACTGATTTGCGGCGGGGGTCACTAGGGTCTGATTTGCGGGGGGGGGTGGGGTGGGCCGTTAGCGTGCAGAGCATAGTTTTTGCTCTGATAACATAGAGCTTGCTTAGTGGCTTATTATTATTATTATTATTATTATTATTATTATTATTATGTACTCTTGCTGAAGGTAACAAACTTGTTTTGAAAAGAAGGCATAAATATTTTGATCAAAGTATGGGAATGATGGGCCTCTCAGGAATGAAAAGGTGTGAGTTTGTGGTATACGCTCCGAGAAAAATGAGCTACTAGTATTTCGAATCGATATACGGATCCCAAATACTGATTCTGAATTCTAAATCTGAACAGAACGGGTCTCCCAGGCAATTAAAGATGGCGGTTTCGATTTGATTGAAAAGTGGGAATGCGAATTTTACAAAGATTAACTGACTCCACAGATATGCAAGAGTTTATGGACGAATATTTCAACCTTCCTAAGAAAAAAATCAGTCCTTACGTTCGCTCAAATGATCACCAAATTCAAGCCAATAGACTCTTTGGGCTAGTTGAGGTAGACATTGAAGTGCCTAAAGACAAGAAAGAACATTTTGCCGAAATGACCCTATATTTAAAAATATTAGCAAGGATATTAGATATTAGATATTAGCTCGATCGATCAAGGATATTAGATATTAGATATTAGCTCGATCGATCAGCAGCCGATTCCGATCCTGATTTAGCACTCAATGGTGAAATGTTCAAACCATTGGGAAATTCTTACTTACTGGCCGAACCATCACAAATCTAGAAAAGCACATGGGCGTTAAGTTTTGCCAAAGGTCTGGAGCTAGTAGGGAAGTTAACGGGTGGAGATTCAGGCGATTAAAGGATCTGGCCAATGGGATCTACGAGGTTCAGCCTGCTAAATCAAACATTTTCCGACTTCCTAAATTAGTGGGGTTCTTCGTATACCAATACGCCAAACTTAGAATGCTAGAATTTTATTTTGACTGCCTGAAACCCAATTTGTGGTACGAAACCTTCCAGCTTTGTCAAATGGACACAGACTCCCTCTATTCTGCCTGATCTTCCAAAAATTTAAGTGATTGTGTCCCTATTATAAATGAAAACCATTGGGATGAGGCAGTTAAAGATTTCTTTGTCCTAGACCCTAGCCAAAAACGAATGTCCGGGTTATTTAAAGAGGAATGGACCGGTGATGGCATAATAGCACATTGTAGTAAAACTTATCTAACTTGGGGAAAGAAAAACAAAGTCTCCCATAAAGGAGTAAGCAAGGCCCTAAATAGCCACACTCCTGAAGATTTCAAAGCAGTTTTGGAAACGGGCAACACCAAATCTGGGGAAAATCGGGGAATTAGGACTATAGATAACGAAATGTTACATACAGTTTTTCAAACTAAGGACGCCCTTCCCTATCTGTATCCCAAAAGAAAGGTGTTGGAAGATAGAGTGAGTACTTATTTTATCCCAACAGTCCTCTTAAGGACTACTGTGTATAGTGCACATTTAGTGATTTACAAATGTGTGCACGTATAGTGCACACATTTGTTGTGTATACTTATTGTATCATATAAAATATAAAAACATTAGATGGTGATGGACCGGGCTTAGTAGTGTACATAATTAGATAGTTAGGTACTGTTAATAGATTAGGTAGTGCATAGATTAACTAGGTAGGTACGTTAGATTTTAGGTAGGTAAAAGTCCGGTACTGGGCTGACGCCGGGTTCCAAGTCTCTTGGGAAGAACGCAGAGGGACGGAAAGACAAAAAATGAATGATGAGAATGGGATCGTGGAAGGCAATTAAAGGAACAATGTATGGCAGATGAAAAGTCCAAAGGTCATTCACTCCGCGGAGTGCGGCCCGAAATGTGCACCATATACTACTTACGACGCTTAGGATAAAAATAAATTATCGAAGGTTTAACTGGATAATCTAAGCACTGTTCTTTATAAAACACAAGCTTACAAAAAGATGGAAAGGTGCAGCTACAATAAATAGTAACCATAAAGTAATCTATAAATTTTAGATTTAACATCATCTATTTGCCTCAATTCCGAAAGAAAACAAAGAAGTTTATGATCAAACAGCAGAGCGGCTTAACAACATTGAACAGAAATTCAAAACTACAAGTACGTGGACGTATTATAGCAGAAAAAGAAAAAGCCAAAACAACAACCCGCAGAACGATAACAGCCACAGAATTAATGGATGAAAACAAGAAATAGACGAAGATAACAGGCACGTAACAAACAGTAGAAAGCAATCAAATGCAATATAACTCCGTACCTCAAGAAACATTGCTTGAAATGTTTGAAGAAAGTGGAATTAAAAGTATTCGTACTATTACAGCATGAGACGAAACAGTTCTGGAAGATGTTGACAATGGCAATTGTATATAATAATTGTACTGCAAATTAAGGATTCAAACTACATGCTGACAAAACGCCTCAAAAGAAATCCCAACAGAATATTTTGAAGAGTATATGGTCATGGAAGGGGTAAGAATGGGTGAGAATTTGTGTTTTACATTGCCTCCAATAAAGGGATGTACACGGGCTAAATTTTAGAGAGAATTTTTGAGAATGAGACTCTGACCAATTTTTGGCCAAATCTTTGATTTTAAAGTTTCTGGAAGAAATTTTCGAGAAAAAATCTAGTAATTTTTTTGCAATTTTTGAGAAATGATTCTGTTAAATTTTGTGGGGACAGCTTCTTAATGGAAGCTGGTCCCTTGACCTTTGTCAAGGGATAGAAAGTTTAACAGTCGTAGCATTACCCAGTTAACAGATGTGGAAGAACCATAGACGTCTTATTGCAACATTAAGTCGTCATAAAATAATAAAATAGACATAATGTAATATTCATTTCCAAAATAATTACTGGCATATTAATAGCCTTGTTATAATTATATCAGCATCGACAACAATATTATGATGAAACTATCCCAACTCTCATAACCACAGAAACCCAAAGCTGATTCGTAATTCAACACCTTTTTGGCATCTGTGGACATGGTTGCGATTATAAGGGCAGTTAGGATAAAATTTCAGTTTCCTATAACAAATAAGCAGTTCAGTTAGTTCTCCTTCACATATAGGGTAACGAATCAAACGGGGATAGTGGGCATAGCCTCAATGACCAAGTGCACCTGTTCCCACTCCTTTCTCTGAACCAACTCCGCCATAGATACCATGTCCGGGTTCCAGGGGCTTACAAATCTCCTTCTCATTCCGATCGGCACATTCTCGGATGGATAGACCTCTCTAGTATCCTCGTACACAACCATGCCATTTCTCTCAACCGCAAGCCAAAACAATCTGTCAATTTGCGCTTCACCGCTTATCACTAATCGGGGCACCTCGGTCAATGGCTGATTTTCACCGACCAATTGCCTCCTGCCCTTCATCTCTAATCCCTTCATATCCTGTCTGTGTCCGCAAAGAAACTGTTTCAAAATGGTTCGGGCCAATCCCAAATACTCATTTTCCGAATGACAAATGAACTGATTCTTCCCATGTTTGATAAAATGATGATCCAAAGAATTTAGGTACATCGGTTCTGCATCTATGGTAGGAAACTCAGTCCACATCAGCTGAGCCTTTCAGACAATGACCCAATGTCTAACCACCGCTCGGTAACTCATTCACTCCACAACGAAAGTGATCGAGTTTTTCTAAAATCTTAGATTCCATTGGAAAATCGATAGAAAAATAAAAGTAGAAACGATACTATGTTAAAGAGAGCACAAGAACTTGGTAGACATTCAATGATGGTCAGATTCAAATTTTCTGTGCTTTAAAACCATTTCTTATCATTTAGTGCGAATCACCTACTGAAGTCTGGCACAAAAATGTGTGTACAAAATCTGTAAGGCCTCCAGTGAACTAAGTTTATGTCGTCAAGCCCAACATTTTTATAAAATTTCAAATTTTTTAAAATTTCAAAAGTTTTAAAATATCGGTTTTTCGTGGAATTTTTTTGGACCGTTCAAGCTATTCAGCTCATTCTTTCAGAAAACTTTTCCCGTCCGAAGACGCATCGATTGACACAAAAACGAAAAATCGGTTGAGAAATGAGCATCTTATTCCAAAATTTCGTTTTTCCATTTCCTTTGATGTTTGCCGCTTTTTGCAACATTTGACTGTTCATTACTCGCGACTCGATCAACGGAAATTTTTTCGATTAGATTTTCAGGACCGCCTAGATGCCCGCTTTGACCTGATGTATGTGGTATTTCAAATTTTGAAAGTCGAATTTTTTAAAAAAAACCACTTTTTGAGCAAACTTTTGGCAAAGCAGATTTAGCAAATCGAACAATCCAATCACCTATTATTTTCACGCTGGAAACATTTACTTCAGTAGAGTGTTCTGACTCCAATCATTCGTCCCTTTCAAACGACATTGAGCAAATGGAGCACCGGAAACGCTTGTCACTCCGCTTATAAACCTTGCGTAAATGTGATAGAAAGGGCCTGAATAACGACTAGTTTTGCATAAAAGTTCCCATTTTATGTCGGCACTTGCGGTGCCACAGGACAGCCGACGAAATGAGTGAAAGTGGTGGTGAGTAACCATAAACATCTTATTCCAGCAGAAATCGTCATAAAATAATAAAATAACCATAATGTAGTACCATGAAAAATTACTGGCGTATTAATAGCCCTGTCATAACTGTATCATTCATAATTCAACATCTCTGGCATCTGTGGTCATGGTTACCCTTATAGTGCAGTTTGGATAAGATTTCCGTTTTTATCTGCAACCAATAAGCAGTTCAATTAGTTCTCCTTTACGTAAAGGAAACGAATCGAACTGGCATAGTGGGCTTAGCCTCAATGACTAAATTCACCACTCCTTTCTCTGAACCAACTCATCCACAGTAACCATTTCCACGGGCATACAAATCTGCTTCTCATTCCAAACGGCAGATTTTCTGATGGATGGACCTGTCTAGTATCCTCGCACACAGCCTTGCCATTTCTCTCACCCGTACGTAACCCAAAACAATTTCTCAACATTTGTTCGGGCTACCTCAGAGAATGGCGGATTTTCACCTACCAATTGACTACTGTCCTTAACCTCCAATCCCTTCACATCCTCTTTGTGCCGGAAAAGAAACTGTTTCAAAATGTTTCTGACTAATCCCAAATGCTCATTTCCGAACGACAAATGAACTGATACTCCCCATGTTTGATAAAATGATGTTCCAAAAAATTTAGGTAGATCACTTTGGCATCTATGGTAGGGAACTCAGCCCAAAGAGCGCATTCAACCTAAAATACAAAGACATATCAGTTACAATTACAGTGTCTTCCTACAAAATACAAAAGAGAACGGGAAAGGAGGAGGAGACAGATGCAATTTACTGTTTTAGCTCATATTTACTCCTATGAACCAACATGCCCGATAATATTCGCAAATTACCTTTATAGCTCATATATGCCTGCAAAGTGCGAGACGGGAGGGGACAAAACAGATACCGCTTTAGCTCACATTTACTCCTATATACCTGCGTACCCGATAATATTCGGTAATTGCCTTTATAGCTCATATACCCGCAATACCTTTTATGCCCTAATTAAACAAAAATTTAATATAAAAAATTTAATAAACAAAAAATTACCTAATCTACAGTGATGCACGCCGGAACCCAATTGAAATAAATGCCACCACCTAATCTACATTAACCATCTCCAAAACACCTCTACCTGTGCCCGACCTCCCTGCTCCGCCTCCTCGCCATCCTGACCCATCCCCTGAAGACTTGGTCCAACTTGTTAGTTTTGTGACCAATTCGCTCAGCCACCTCCCCAAGATACCGCCAGACTTCAGGCGGCATCGTCCCACCCCAATCCAGAACCATCCCCTCAGCCCATACCTAAGGATCCGTAGAAAATTGGCTGTGCAGTGAATTTGATGAGCAGGATCCATTCTCTAAACACAAAAATCACCTTCATTTATAAGTTTTATATCTATTGTATCTTGTCTCGTTTTGGCTCAGAATTTGGAGTCTTGGCATTCTCACTCGTTTTGGCGTCAGAATATTTTCGGTTCCGTTCGAATCGGAAAATCATGAAATTGTTTTGGTAAGAAAAAGAAAATTTTGCTATAATTGAACCGAGTTTGCTCAAAAACAAACCCATACCAAATTTCTGTTCGATTGGTCAGGCTATTAATCTTAGAAGAAGGGGAGTGGGGAAACTAAACGAGACAAGACCGAAGAAATTAAATCTAAACCTTAGATACGCAGAACTAAATTTTTATTTTTAAAATAAGATATTAAGATATTTTGCTCTGATTAAATTATGAAATTAATTAATTAAGATTATAATAATTGAATGAATTTTATAATATTAGTGGATGGGGGCTTTGTTGGCTTTGTTGCTTTGCCATTGAATCACCCTCCTCCTGTTTATATACTACTTATTTTTTACTATAAATTACCAATTTACATAAATATATATATATATATATATAAAGCTAATTTAATAGTAAATTTAATTAAATGTAAGTTAATTTAATAGTAACTAAGATTAAAAAATACCTAAAATGTAAGAGAAAAAACCGAAATAAAAGGCGAAAGACAAGAGAACCTGAAATATAAGTTTAAAAAACTTATATAAAGGGTTTAAAAATTACATAAAATAAAATTTGAAATAATAACAATGTGCTGTCGTTCGGCAGCGCAACAGTTACAGTCACTGACTGCATGAGAGATAAAAAGGCTGGTGATGACTGGAAGCAAAAAGTGATAAGAAAGTCGCGTACCAGTAAGTGCACATTAGGTGCACTGAGAATTTAAAATTTTAGAAACAATTAAACAATAGTGGAGGTCGCTGTGGCGCCTCTACTATCTGTTAAAATCAACAGAAATCATGGGATTGTGTGGGACCATTGAAACCACGCAAACTGAGGGTCCCAGAATAGAAAAAGGTAAACAAAAACTTGAAAAGTTAACAAGACTTTCTTTAACAAGACAAGAGGAAAATTTCTTATCTTTCAAATAAAACTGTTTTTTTAAATTTTAAATAGGGTAAAAACTTAAAATCTTCTGTAATGAGAAAATCAAAACTGGGCATCATAATTAGTTTATACGACCTCGTAAACCCCCGGAGGTAGGCTTTTCCCTGGCTCTCTAGGCCCATGTTTTAGGTAATCCCACTTAATCCCCAAACCCTGCACTTCCCCCGGGCTTAGCTATAATGTCACCGCAAATTCCGATCCTGCAACCATGAAAACCCCTTGAGAGACTTTTTCCCGACTTTTTAGGCTCGTTTTTAGAGTTAATCTTACTTGATCCCTCTAAACCCCGCACCTCAACTTCAAGGCACTAGTTAGGACGGAGTTTTGAGCTCCTCAAGTTAAGAGGGGGTACGCAGACTACCGCGCCACAGTCCGCCATACTTTTATACACGAAATGCCCTTTGTATACTACTAATGTGCTTGTTACAACTAGGTAGAGTACAGGTGTTGCATTTCAACTGTTAGACTTGAACATATGATAACAAGAACACAATTTCTGGACATTTTTCAAAGTGTGGGAAAGCTAAAAATGGGACCAGTTAAGTAAAGTCTTCTTGAGGGCTATTTTGCCGATAATTGTTAAATGATCAAGTAAGCTCAAGATTTTGAGAAAAACGTAAGCTTTGTCTGATTTTCGTCAACACTTCTATTTTTGAATTTTTCTCGAACAAAAAACAAAACGCGAAACTATGAAAAATTGCCCTCTGCAATTGTCCCAAAAATGCGTGTGTAAATCTGTGTTCCAATTGCTTGCATGAGTTAAGTGAAATCCGTGTTCAAAACAATGTGGTTGCGATTTTCAAAATTTCACATTTTCGCTGCTGTGCTATTCAACGACAATTACACGTTTAAAAACCAAAAGTATATACACGAACGCGAACAAGCAGCTTAATACATGCAGACCTCAATTTCGAGATGAAATTACTCAACAACCGAAAGACATGAGTCTTTTATCTTAAATACCGTTTTAAATATACCATTTGGATAACAAAATATGTTAAGATCGACAGCGACATCGGAGAAAAACATAAAATTACTACAATAAGCAGCAGATATTTGTACCTAAGTGATATTCATCAGGCACGCAACTCAGCGATTTCCATATGATGGATAGTTAAGCTTTTTGAATTTTATTTTGTAAATGACCGTTTATTTTTACACCTTTTTCGGTAGCACAATTTCGGCCCACGTCTGCGCTGTTATTCCAAGATTTAAACCCACACATTGCGAATTTAAGCTCAGCATTATAATTGGTTGACGGGATATCGGATGGGGCTAAAATATTCATTTACAAATTATAAACTAAATGAAACGCCTGTATGGAACTGTAAGTGACAAGGTATGATTAAAAACAAGAAGATCAGCTTTAACAATTACATATTTTTTGAAGAATTGTTCGAGTATCTACTCCGAATGAAAAACTTTGAATTTCGGTCGAGGTCTCAAAATAAGTATTTTTGGGTAGTTTAATCAATTTTCAGCTCGCGTATGCTGACAGTATATGTGCCCTCAAATGTTATCACAACCAGAAGGAAATTTCCACAAACCAAGTGCAGTTTATAGTAGAAACAGCACAATAATAATAATAATAACAATAGTAGTAATAATATTAATAAAATTAATAAATAATGATAATAATTTAATAATAGTTTAAGGATGTAAAGGGTTAGTGTTGGTTGAAGAGCTGACCGCCTCCTCCGCTGTTGCTGTTATCATTGTTGTTTACTGTTGGTTCCAATGCAACGAAAAGGAAATTTCCAACTTATTACCTTATTGCTAGTGCAGGTAGCTATCGCTAGGGTTTTAATCTGCAACTTACTTGTACCAGATTGATAAAAAGGCTCCAATGTAATTTTGTTGGGGAATTTATATTTCAATATCATTTCACCATTTCCCAATTCGTTGTTAGCCAAATTGTTGGCTCTTTCTACTTCGTCCATGTATGTAAGGGTGAGATCTTGTCTTTGTTTAGAAAGCAAACTTAAAATGCAGAAGCAAAGTGTTAGAGCTTATGGTACAGTTCAAGAGGTTTCCTGAAGATCTCGAAAACCATCTTAATTGGGGGGGCGGTGTCGCAGGGTACCATTTTCTATAGTCACCGATTTCGCTCATTTTAGGATATAATATACTACCATTCCATTCCCATATGTGTCCAAAAACAAGACAAATTTTTGGAGTATAGGGTCAATGCAGTTAAGAGATATTGCAGTTCAAATCCCTAGAATTTAGAATTTACGCCAGTATGACTCGCTGAGGGCTTCGAAGTCGTGAACACATAGGTTGACAAAAGACTATAGCATATCCAGAATATCAAATTATAATCTCGATCTGGGGCTATTTATTGCTGCAGAAATGACAATGATACGACAAGCTGCTAGCAAGTAGCGATGCTTGAAGAATTTTATCAAACTAATTCCGACTGTTATGTACTGCAAACTTTAAACCGCTCTGACTTTACAATACTGATTTATAGAGACTTAGTGCAAGAAGACAAAATGTTCTGGGAACTGAGAGCTTCAGTTTCATATAAAATTGGGCTATATTTGGAAAATTTGAAAATTAGCCATTTTTGACTATAGGCCTCTGTCATTGCGCCCACAGTTCAACAGCAGCAAATGCAGTGAACCACACATCTTCGTTTTATACGTGCTAATTGGCACACAGAGGTTGGTTGGTATATTTCGGTTTTCATCTGCCTTATGGACCATAATATGCAAAAATTTGAGAAAATGACATATTTTGAGGTAAAACGCCAACGCGGTAACCAAAACAGTGAACTACTCACAAGCAGCAGCATGGATTGTACGTATGCAGGTTGACCCTCGATTTGTGTACTGTGCAGTGAATCTTTAGCTCAGGCCATGACCAAATATTTCTTTGGAGACATTTTTGTAGGTCATAACAGGGCAAAACTCCAATCCAACTTTGAAAATTTCTAGAAAATCGCAGGGCTAATGCAAAAACACCAAAAACACCTAGCTCACTTGCTCTTGCACAGCGCTCAAACTTTGGTTACCTCGAAATTTCTTAACTTTTTGTTTTCCTGTTTTTAACACATATTGGGATCACCTTTGGAGAGCTGTTGTGAATAACAGAGAAAGTTTAGCAACAAACGCAGCTGTCTTGTTTTGGGAACCCATGGGGACTACAAAATATTGAAATTGAGATTAATCGAAGATGGTCAAAAATTTGCGACCACCCCTTAATCTCACCGCTTCCCTTACATTCAGTCCACTCTAGAACGCTCTGATTTACACACTATGGAGAGCTATGAATTGATCCACAGATCAATTTAAAGCTCTACATCTTCTAAGTCGCTTGGTACCATTGAAACGTGTCTACCTAGTTTGTTGTTCGTAATCTTTATAAAGCCACAATATATGACCAAAACTTTTCCTGAAAATTTTTTACGTAAAAGAAAATAATCATATCCAATGCGTTTCTGAGTTAATTTGCCAAGGACGGTTTTTTAATTTTCTCACAATATCGTTTCAGGGTGCAGGTATTGAGTATTTTCTGAAATTTGATATTTTATCCACTGAAAATTCATTGCACTTGATTGGAGGATGATAAAGCCAAAGATAAGAAACCGCCTCTGGGCAAATTGTCCAAAAATGCCATGTGCAAATATCTTTCAGATCCACACACTGGTTTTCGAACAATCCTTCTTCAAGAGATTTTTGTACTCCTCCTTCCAACAAGGCTTGGAAAAATTGATGAGTTAAAGCAGGTATAGACAGCACTGCTTCAAACTCAGACCTTGCTAACGTGTGACTCAAAATGTGAAATTTGCGTGCAATGCAATTAGACTGACTCTATGAATCAAATCAGAACAGGAAGAAACGGTCTAAAAAGTTATTCGTTTTGGAAACGTGCTGTCCACAGTTAATGGATTCAGTCTGTGTTTCCTTTCTGCAGGGTTCTTAATGGATTTCAAAGAATTGCACCACTAACAGCAACATATCGGTTGAAATCTTCCCAGGGAGATATTTGCGTCAGAACAATTAAAAACCATTAAGAATAGCCGATTACGTTGTCCCAGTTTAACTAATTAAATAATTTTCACATTCAATAGCTTTTGTTGATATGAAATTAAGCATGTCAATCCATCAATTTACAGTGCATAATATGTCTGTAGCAAATTTGAATAGCTTGAGAGTATCTTGGAATTTGCTAAGAAAAATTACTAATAAACAATAGAGATACACTACCTGATGTATCGCTTCTGCATCGCACATCGCAACTGCACAACAGCTGTTTTCAGTACTAGCATAAACTGACAAATGGAAAAAAGGTTTTTGATATGGTCTTTGTGACTTTATCAAAAAATACGCTTTGTATTTTCTTTTAGCTTTCGACGATAGCAAATTCCAGAAGTTAGCTGATGAAGAGCTGTATCAGCCTGACGCAATCTCATCCTTCGTTGGTTATAAACTATGTTTCAGAATGGCACTGCTACTTAAAAAGCAATCTCGAAACTGATAAGACGGCTTCCAGAACTGCTACAATTCAACTCGGGTATACACTATAAATAGCAGTATGTTATTCATAGTTTAGTATACAATTAGGATCTTTTGAATTTGGAATCTGGTAATTAATATTTCTATATTTTGTGTCTTTATGGGGTTAAAAATATAGTTGGTAAAAGTATAAAAGCAATGGATAAATAGAACATTGGTTACTGCAGTGCACAATACATGAATCGAAACGGTCAGTAAGAAGAGCACACACCCATTAACTAAATAATTAATTACATTAATTATCTATGTATAGTTCGTCAAATTATGCAAATTACTATGCAAATCGACTGGAGTTAGAAATTGGAAACAAACAAGAAGGATATAAATGGTAAGTTTCAACGAAATTCAGGAAATACAGGTAAAAGCCTATATATGGATGGTGAGGAAAAGATGTTTAAACTTAGGAAAGCAGGGTGACCATAACGTAGTCACCTCTACTGTCCATCGTAATAATGTCAAGTAAAAATAAGAATAGAATTGTTAAATATTTCCTTATCCGTGTTAAGTCAAGTTGATTAAGTTGATTGATAAGCGAAAGATTGGTATTTACCTACTGATGAAAGCTATTTACGCTAGTAGTAGTTTTTGAGATAAATAAAGTAGTAACATATAGCGGTTGTGTCGCTTGGCCCTTCGATGCTATACAAACTCCTGCATTGCTCTTCTCCTTACTGTCGGTTTTTCCAATGGCGATAAGTCAACCATTTATGTAAAATTTAATGGTTCGAACAAACAACGAAATGATATTTAAACGACATAATCGCTTAGTCCATCAACGTTGCATTGTATGCATGACAAGTACTCATTAATACTCTTTCCCAAACTGCTACACCAGTAGCCAGCACGATGAATAAGCCTAAACATGCATATTTTGCAGGCGACATTGTGCATCCAAATGTTTCAGAAAAATTGGAACAGGTAAGCTTGTTTAAAGTTTTGGTGTTTAGCTCCCATAACTCCATTTTATTCTTTGGAGCTCCTGGTAGCCTGAAATTTTTTATCACAAATCGAAAGAAATAAAATTAGCATCAAGTTTGAGTAATTGTTTTCAATTTGCAATTTCAATTTGAAGCACTTGTTCCCAAATTGCGGGTCCGTCACAGTAAACTCACGAGGCGGGCAGTCATGACTAAAATTTTTAGTTACAAATTCGTTCGAAACGGAAGCGTTGAAGGTTTAGACCGAGGTAAGGCAGAAAGCGAAACAACGGCAAAACCGCAAAATGAGTAGAAATAAACAGAGTTAACTTCAAGTTAACTTCCGTTAACATCTGCCATTTTATCTAGAATTTCTTTCGATTGTTGACGTTGACAAAATTTGCTTTGACGAGTTAGAGAGCTAACTAACTAACAAACCTTAAAAAGACTTAAAAATCTCTAGTTTTGAAGTAATCAAAAAATTGTATGGATACTGCTTTTCTTCTGCGAGCATTAGTAATCAAACGATATGACCAAAATGTTCAGTAATCATTTTAGGATCACTGTCTACGTCTGAAGGTGGCTACATAGACCGTCGAATTCAAGACAGTACGTAGATGCGAGTCACTTTTGTGTTACCTGTCTTCATGAAATAGGATGTTTCAAAGGCGCACAGAATCACTGTGTCTTCCGACTGAACCCTACCATGAAGTTATTGCTGGTAAGCTCTTTAATAACAAAATTAAATTTGAAATCAGTGAAAAGGACATCTAAAAAATGTCATATTTTTGTTTGCCTTCTGCAATATTGTACAGATCGTACAGAAGGACAAGGACTTTAGCTAAACTAATTACAGAATCTGGTCGTATTAGTGATGCATTGAACTAGTGCAAAAATAAAGAGCTCGTCTCTGTGGAATTGTAAGCACCCTTTTGAAGAAAATTCCATATCGAACTGAAGTTTGTAGTTTTTCGTTAGCATAGAGAGCACTTACATCATGAAATTTAGCTGAAAATAAAGATGGAATTTGCAGAGGATTTGTCTCAAAACAAAGTCAAGAGTTTTAAAATTAAACTATTAATGAAATTAGTGTTTGGTTGGGAGTTGTGACTATTTGTTTAGACGATGCTCGTTGTGTTGACTTCGGACTGACTTAGCTTGTGTGACTGTGAAGCAGAACTGTCCGACAGTATCAGAGGCTGCTGTGAAAGATTAAATTATTTCGCTGGTCCGTTTCACACTTGTTATTCAGGTTTCACCAGGGCAGGATTAAAAGTTAATCAATGTAACTTGTCTCTGGCAAGACCGAGTCTAACGTAGTTGAAAAGTCTGCCTAATTATCACAAAAGCTGCTACTATTATGTAACATGGCTACTATGCGAACTATTCACCAACTTCGGTTGTTGGTTTGCATCTCATACATATCAATGGATTCATCTAATTGTGGGGAGGCTGCAATTAAGCAATCGCTTTTAATAATTCTGAACGGTTCCAAAGTATTCTTACCAATTCTAGACGGTGTGGCACAAACATTATGTGAATAGTCGGATATGCATTGTGTCAAGAAATTTAACTGGGGTTTGCGTTACCCGCTAAACCTGTGTAAAGTTGAGTATAAATGTTGAATATATTAAGCTTATTTTTACATTTAAAAATACTAGCGGATATACTGAACAAAGTAACTAGGTCACATGAAATCAGAAAAATGGTGAATGATACAGTAGTTTACAGGTGAAGGCATAGATTCAAACTACGAGATGCTATAATGTTGAAGCTTAACGAGTCTTTGAGAATCGTAAATTTTTCCAAAGCATCTTTGCTTTCCAGTGACTGTTTTCCACTGACTCCAGACTAATTTTTTAAACCATAAAGAATCGAAGAATGCTATCAAGAGCAAAGTTGTAGGTCTTGGTGAGGAGATTCGAATGATTATAAGTTCGTCCGTGCAGGGTACTGCAAGTGCAAGTGCATTAAAGCAAATTTCTTCAAATCTCAAATTTTCCAGCCGCGGCTTTTCTAGTCTTTTCTAGGCTGAATGATGTAATTGTCGCAAATTTGAATGAATTTCAACAACAATTGCGCTTTTAAAGCACAAAAATACGCGAACCCAAACCAGCACCTTAAGTTCACAAAATCTTGCACTAAAGAGCCAAAGGTCGGTAAAATAGACGCACAGTAAATTTTAAATAAATGACATTTTAAATGACAATTACAGTTTGATTATCGTCCGGTAAATAAGTTCCGATTTGATGGAAGAAGGTGCAACGGAGCATACAATGTTTTATAATTTATAGTAAATTCAAGTTTTGTAAAACTGATCTGTGTGCCTATTGTTAACAGCAGCACGTTTCAATCTGATTGTTGTTTTGTTTGACTTAAACGATCTCATGAAATTATTTTCATACATTGTGTTTTGCCCTATGTTTTGCCTTATGTTTGCCCTTTCATTGATTTAGAGGTCACCTAGTTTTAACATTTATGTAATCGCAATTACGCATTTATATCTATCTATCTATCTATCTATCTATCAATCTTTGTATCATCGAGCGACATGTAGTACCCTTTCCTGTCAAACATTTGTCATATACGTAGGGAAATCCACTGTAGCTTCAAATGTATGCAGAAATAAAGGAAATATTGAAATACCATTAAAACTGATAAGAAATGTCAATACCTTCAGATATTTAAAGGACATAGACCTAAAAACACTTAGTTCTAGTAGTCTATTTTTGTTAAAGTCATTTCATGGACCACAATTTATTTATGGTGCGAGAAAGGTTTCGCAATCACATACACTGGGCAATTTGGCCCTACTTTATGCTTAATTTAATTGCTAACGGTAATAACAGCACACTGCAGTTTTTATTCAGAGTTATATCTCGAAGGAATCGCCAGTCTAATTGGAAATTTTGCTCAAATTTTTCAACAATGTAAGGATAATTACGTTTAGTCCAAAAATTGTAGTATATTTGTAAAGTTTGTATACTAATACGAATGGTAAGACCTAATGCCTATCATGCTAAGTAAAAATTGAATGAAATAATTTTGTATTAGTGAAACTATTTGTTAGCATGAAAATATTGCAGGACTCCACATATAATGCAGAAAATAAATTGTTGTTTGTTAACTATTAAAAATGTGACGTCTTAAGATTCTATTTTAGATGGTTTGGGTAATTTTTACGATGCCATCTATCAATTGCAAGTAGAAAACGTAGATGACTTTAATGAAGTATAAGTTGTTGAAATTCAGCTGGATTCCGGTCTGAACAGCGGGAAGAACGCAAAAAGGAGTCTATTCCTGGAGTGCACACACACCAGAAAGTCAAAAAACGAAAGACGCTAAGAATATTGAGCTGGTGGGCAACACGCCTATGCCCAGTCCGAAAGGAAGAAAAGGCGGTAAATCCACCACCCGGGCAAGAGCATTCATTCATTCAGAAGCTGCGTAGGAGAGCGGTGTCGAGGCAAAGTTATTCGGAAATATTCGGACAAATATTCGGAATTGTCGCAAATTATGTTACATCCTTGCTAATTGTAGTTTTCAAAAACCGTTTTGAAATAGCTCTAGAGTTTAGAAAACAATTTACTAGTTACTACTTAAAGTTATCTGATGTGATTTTAGAAATCTTGTAAATAAGCATTACTGATGTTTCTAATAACTGTTTCATAAACCATTACGACATTTGGGGTACTATAGTAGGGAAGCTGTCGTTCAGGCAGCGATGATGGTTGGTGTAGTTCTCTCCTAAAACGGGGTAGTTCATATCCGTCGTCATCCATAGTAGCAGTAGTGGCAGTTGTAGTGGTATTGGGTTCACAAATGATTTGCCGATTCCTTTTTCCTCTGCAGCGGGAAATGCTCACAGAGTGTTGTGGCGACTGAGACACATACGGAAACTGAAACACACTGACAGATGCTATGGTCAACTCCAGCTGGCTGGCAAAGTACTTAACTGTCACTACACCCTTTCTGTAATCAAGTTACCCTGCGCTCTGGTTTGTGATATTGCCTGCTGTTACGGAAGTTGGACTTCGTGTTGTGTCCAGTGGTTGTATGTCGCTGTACGTCAGTTGTATGTTGTAGATTGTCTGGTGGTTGTATAGCCGGGGACCCTGCTTGGATTATTCGTGATAGATTTTGTTGTGTCAAAAGTACTCTTTGTTGACGGGAATGTTTTACGAGTTTTTGTTGTCTCCAAAGCCATAAATTGGCATATTGTGTTATTGATCTTAATTTTTCCTCGCTGTTAACCACTGAAAGCATGTCCGCCTTTAGCAGATCCAGAAGCAAAGGTTATGATGCACAGCCTCTCCCATTGTTTCATATTTGCGCTAATGCTGACCTCCAACTTTTGAAAAGTGTGCTATTTAATATTCACTACCAATCGATGGAAAAGGTCATTGCAGAAATTCGGGCAAAGGCTAAAAGCAGTTGATAACTTTATATTTTGGATAACCAACACAGGATCCAAAGCAGGAACAGGCATACTGAGCACATCTAAAATATAGATTTACAGTTGTTCCGCTGTATCACCTGTATTTTTATGGTAGTTTACTACTGGATATCCAGTGACTTTTAGATGGATAACAAATTAAGTATTTCATCACATGCATAATTATGTAAGTACAACTCTAGTTCATAATGCGATGCAGGCTGTAGTATTTTGTTCCTGTAATCACATAATTTTGAAAAGTCTATACATTAAACATTTCCAGCAGTTCATGCGTGGTGGTGGGGTACCGATGCTGTTCGTGTATACGTTTGTATAAATTTATACGTGGATGTGTTAAGAGTAAGACCTATATAAGCTTGATTTTTGCTATATAATACATCGCTGAAATGTATAGCAAGTGCGTGTATAGCAATATGTGCGAACAAGATTGATAACAGTAAGCATCCTTTAAAAAATTCTGAAGATGCAGTTTTGTCATATTGGTTATTAAAAACTTGTCGACTACATAGTTTTTTGCTACATTGAATATGAATGTTTAAATGTTTGTGTTGTGAAATCGATCTTCGTTAAGGCGAAATTAGTTAAAATTTTTGTTCAGCCTCGATTCTGCCAACTGTTCCCAACTTTGGCGAGTGTCCACTTCAGATAAAATGGATTAATCCGGACAATTAAAGAAGCGTTCCAGGGTGTTTTGTGTAAAGCACATCTGCTGTGTGGCAACCCAATAGCTTGCATAATAAATTATCAACAATCACTGCGAAGTATTTGGTCGTGTTTTTGCAAAAACTACATTTTGTATGACAGCAGGCTATCGAAAAGCAATTGAAAAGTGACCATGCCTTCGACAATCGGCCGCTCTCAAATTGCCACCTTTAGTTTATTTTTACGGCTTGCGTATCTTATGATGCAATGCATTAATATTTGTTTTCTGCAAACCTGACAAGTTTTGGACGTCAAAATGAGAAAGTTAGTGATGTCTCAAGATAGAGCAAAGCAAAGCAAAGCAAAGCAAAACAAGAATAACACAGCGAGTTCTTTCAAATGAATATCGTTATAGCTATGCAACTGATACTGAACTCTCCCGAAATGGCAAAAACTTAAAGAATGTCGAATTTTTGAAACGGGAATGTGCGGAGTGTGCATTGATGTTGATTGCCTCATTGCATTTCATCTTGATATGAGCCGTCAACCAACACGTTTCTGAGAGTGGCGTTACCAGACTCTTTGATTTTCAATCGGATGGCTTCTGCTTTTCACTTTTTTGACAAGTCTGGGTCCCTTGCCTTGACAATCTTGGAGTCGTTAAATTTGTGCACCTGCCCTTCATGAATTGAACGTATTCACATGATATCTAAAACGGAAAAAACAAGGCCAATACTATCCTGTAGTCAAACAAGATGAGCTGTCCTCTAGCAAGAGTTTTATAGTAAATAAACTAATAAATAGTACTCAAATTAAGTCGAAATAGGCGCCCTGGAGTGCTCCGTCAGCTTGGAGCAGGCATGGTCTATCAGACAACGTTATCGCACATATAGCTCGTTTGGAATGCTTGAACAAATGCTCACTTAATTATATGTGTATTGCTGCGGCCCTACGTTAGTAACATTAGCTCATCATATAGGGGAACTGTCGTTCATGAAATTCCTGTAGGCTATACTGAAAACGCTTTGGACTGGCACTGTTTACAATTTGGAAGAATTTGGCAAAATGGAATGTATATATGTCACATGTAATTGGTCAATGTACTGACTTTTATAGCCTTGGGAAGAGATTGGAGAATTTATTTACCTTTTTATAAAAGTGAGAGCTGTTCTTTTCTTTTGTGTAGGCGTATGGAACATCTGAGTTTCTAAGGAACTATCCGCCGACACAAAATTTACTAGCTTGGATTGAAGGCATTGAACTGTTTAATTTCGTAGAAATTTTATACATTTCTGACAGCTTAGTTGTGCTGGTGATTTATCGTGTCGGTAGAGTCTGTGCTTGCGCAACCACACAAATATCGAAATTGCTAAAGTAAACGCAATAAATAACAAATAAATATAAGCAACTAAGTTAGAACAGAAAACTATGTCAAATTCGACATACTTTCAAGGCCACTGTCCGTCGAGGTCGACATCGGTTGATGAGGAGAGGTGGAAGAAGTTGCAATTAGTGGTGTAGCTGTGGATGCCATCGGAACAAATAAATGGAATGAATAAGTTGTAGACTGTTTAATAAAATGCGTGCTAGATGCCACGGTAATTGCTGTCGTTAGAAATACTGTGAATGGGGTGCCCGTATAATGGAACGGTAGACTGGATGATGTTGGACACTGTTGTTCTTGAAATTCGGGTAGCCAAGTTAAGCAGCTTATCGTGATACGGGCAGTTTATGTTTAATCTGCACAATTCCCAATTCCTGACAACTTAGGAAAGTAGTTTGTTAGAGTTTTGTCGAAGGTATCTCCAAAATCAAAATTGCGGTAACTGGATATTTGAGGAGGTTGATCAGCGGCAGGCGGAAATATCATGATTTGTCTTGCACGACGACCAACAAAACAGTCACAGTTGTCAAACCCCCGAAATCCTAAGAAATAAACAGCGCAGTATTGTGCCAAGTGAACGTTAACTTTGGTCAATGCCTGCCCTAATCTGTGATATCTGCCTACAAGTCATTAGTTATCATATACTGTACTCTTGGACACTTACAAACTCATGAAGTGGATTTTTTACTCTTGCGAATACTGTAATGAATCGTTCAACGCACTAAAGCTGCGAAAGAAATCATTTGCGTGTGATCCATGACTTGAACAAGACCATGAAGGCATCAATTATGTTCTGTCAAATGCAAGACGCATATAGTAAAAATTATGCATACACCTGATAAAAGTGAGCAGATGCGTAGAACAAGTTTACCAAAGAACATGTACCAAAGATCTCGTACTTTTTAAGTGCACCAAGTGTTCATACTGCATTGCGTAACAATGCGCACAGCAGAATATGGAAGATTTTGTATCATTTTACAAGGGAGAAATTGTCGCGGACACTGAATCTGAAACTAAAACTAGGTTTAAGGACACGTTTCAATTTCAGTCTCGGTAACTGAAACAGACACAGTTTTTGGAAGAGACCTGAAACTGCAATTTTAAACAATTCCGATTTTCCGAGAATTCCCGTATTTGCGGTTTTCGGCCGGAACTTTCGCAAGACGTTTTTCCGAAAAATATTTCAACAAGCGAAATTGCTCAGCTCGACCTGGTCCTTCATTTGAGCACCATATTGACTACTTTTGGGAAAATGTTTCAAAATCCGGAATCTCAAGGCCGAATATCTCGAGATCCGAAAATTTGAGTTCAGTTTCAGAGGGGTTGAATTACCCTGGGACCAACTTCTGAAGGAAATCGGGTACAAAAACTTTTAAGGCCAAAACCCGGATTTAGGCTTAGGAAAAAATGAATCCAGGACAGTGTAAACCATTACAAACATTATTTTATCGAACTGTGTAAACAGCTGGAAACATTATTTTATCAAATATCTGCAAACATTATTCATCAATGTTGCTGCTATAAGTTGTGGGTACGACCTGCGTGTATAATTAATTTGGAAATCCCATCTTAACTTTATCAGACGAGAACTGTACGTTTAAAAATAAATGCTGTGCACACTACGTTTGCTAATTTTGTGTGTCTACCTGAAGATTTAATACTGCCTTTTTAGTACCACGCGTATTTTATCTTCATTCAAAGTGTGTGAGGGGTTTCTAGAAGTAAAGAGTTTAAGCAGTGCTGTACAACCCTGCCTTAAAAATTTTAGGAGTTTCTGTTTTCAGAAAATACATTTTTTAGCTCAGTGTAGCAATTCAGTATCAGATGTCCTTGTTTTCCAGAGTCCGGGTTCACTTTGATTATTGTGCTGGTTGATGTAACCGTCCACCAGAGTATTATGCTTTCGCTTTGAAATTGCTCTAGTTTTTCAGGTGCCATGAAGGAGACAATTTTTTTAACGATCAGCGCAATTCCCCACGTGGTAGGTAGTGATTAAGGGAATCGCATAGGAGCTCTAAAAACAAACCTTTCGCCACATTTCTTCTTCTCAAATCCAAAGGTTGTAGGTGGCCAATAATATTCGGACCAGATCCAGTCTCCCAAGAGCGGATACTAGGACTACTGGTCTTGAACCAACACATTTGGTGTACACCCAATACACCGTCTGTACAAACTTGTGGTAGGTTTCATAAAATACGAAACACATTTAAATGAAGAGAGATTTCAAGAAAACAGCAGTAGTCAAACAAAGCGTCAACTACAGTGACAGCTTTTTCATTAACTGTCAGGATTGTTGAGTAATTTGTTTGACTTAGGATGCTTCAATTTCAAGGTTTACTTAAACTTCGATATACCTTTTTGCTTTCCTATCATTCACAAAACCGATTGCGACAGTACTATTCCCGTTTTCCTCCATCTGCACAGCAACTGCCAGTCCTTCAACTTATGTACAGTAGTTTTTCTTGACAACTGGTTCATCAAAATGGGAAACGTGTCTTCGTTTACCCCATTAAACCAGCACCGTAATTAGCCCTACTAATAACGGCTGCACAACATTAGTGAGTACTTCTATAATTATTCTCCTTATTTCAAGTTATTCTCTTCTCATGTTTTAGTTTTAGCTTTGTGGCAAGCATAATAAGACCTATTAAAGCCCACGCCAACTAGCTCAGGGGTACAGATTAAAAATCAGAATAAGCGGAAGATTAGGAAAACGATTGGTGGCGGACAAACTTTATAATTTATCTAGCAATTTGCGACAACGCTCCTAGGAAATGTCTAATCTTAAAATTAAACGGATTCAATTGCCAATGTTTACAAACCTATAGATTAAAAGTACTTTAATAAAAATGATATTTTCCTTACATCTTTTCGGCGCTTGCTGGAAGTTGTTTCTGGATGACGTTGTTGTTGTGTATGAAGATGCTGTTTCTGTTTCTAGTTATAGTCCGTGCTGTATTTGAGCAGCACACAACTGCAGCGCAACCAGATGGAAATTACGCTGCCAATGAAGGAAACCTATACGGCAGGATTTCTAATGCTCTTCTGCAGTTATATGCAAAATTTCAGACAATGGCAGCTTATCTGTAGCTAGTTATAGGCAGTGGTGTACTCCAGCAGCACCCTACTGCCGCGCAACCACGCAGCGACATCGTAATGTATACGAAACGTATCTGTGTTAATTTGCCATTTCCTAAGCTACCTATACACCCAATTTAACATGTTCAACCGTTTACAGTAAGTCTACAGCCCACGTCTTATGGTTGGTGCATTACAGTAGAGCACGATGCCAGCACCGGACAGCGCTTCGACTATGCTCATCGTGTTCAGCGACCCCGATAACTTTTATATGCGTTCCACTCTATGGCACAAAACAGCATGTTTAGGCCTGTTTTGGCTATTTCCTGTGGAGTTGGAACTTAGAAATTAGCCGTGACACAAAAGCTGCCTTTTTTGATCGTCTTAGCTGCCAGGCCACATTTGGCCGGCCGCACAGGTGGCCGCCTGGGTCGGGCAGCGGAAAATTGTCCAAAAGGTACATTAAACACAAATTCTGCTCTCAGAAAAATCAAACTTCACGAGCTAAAAGTGCCCAGATCGTTCAGTTTTTGAGTTCAAAGAAAACTACTTCTCCAAGCCTGACTTACACGGAAAAAACAAACGGACCGAACTTGTCCGGAAGAGAAAATTTCCAAAGTTGACAATTTTGACCAAAACGTTTTTGCTACTTGCAGTACGCCTACTGATTACTGATTCTAGTACTGATTCAGATTCCAACGATACCAAATTTGTGTAGTTTCGTTGAGTATTTAGCTGGCGCGATGCTCGAACCTTTCTCTAAGGGCCGCACTGAGCCTTTTACACCCATGTTATAGCGGGAGCGCTATCGCGCCCCCTATAATTAACAATCAGTAGTAAAGTAAAGTCGCTTATTCTATCCAATTAGAGCAAGACTACAAGCCACGTCGGCAACAATTCCTCTAAAACGGCAAACAAATCTTTACCACCTGCTACCGTAACCCTGCAAAGGAATGTCCGAGTGCTTAGTGGCTCGATTCACGACAGTGATTCCTAATTACATTCAGTAAAAGACTCTACAAGTAACGGTTTTTTTCACTAATCTCCATTGAATTTCAGTTTAATTTTAAGCTATCAAATTTATTACTGAGTTTATCAAATTAACTTAATAATCACTATTTCTCAGTGTTCCATTTACGAATGATCATAAGGTACGTCTCTGATCCTGGTGATGCAAAGTCTCTAATTACTTTTATCTTACACTTACCCAGTTGTCAAAGCTGGATATCTGGGTTCAGCAGTGGTGGGCTTGTCGGCGGCAGTGAAGGTGCTGCAGGTGGTGGTGGTGGTGGTTGTACTGGTTGTAGCAGTAGCAGTGCTAAAATCAGTAGAAATACTAGTTTTTGTTGTGGCACTACTACTTCTAGTTGTAGAATCGTCGGCAAATACAGTTGTTGATGTTGTCGTAAATGTAGAAGTAGTAGTAGTAGTAGTAGTAGTAGTAGAAGTAGTAGTAGTAGTAGTAGTAGTAGTATCAGCAGTAGTACTAGTATCAGCGGGACTGGTAGGAACACTGAATGTAAGGTTAGTAGAGGAATCAGATGTTAGTAATAAACTCTAAAATAAGAAATCCAGAAACTATAAAGGAGGTACTAGGTCCTTAAAAATAAAAGTACTTCTCATTGAATCATGTAGACAAAAGCGTACAAATCTTTGAGCAATCCCATTTAAGTATGAGTAGTAATTGCATATACGTTATGCTCAAACTGGCTGCGTTCTCTGATTCTGCTTCATGTGTCAACATGAGGACTTTAGCTCGGAGTTAGTTACAATTCCTGCTGCAGTGAAATACAAGGAAATTGTAAAGCCCCTTAGATATTGCCTCATTGAAAATTATCTTAGAAGCAAGTTCCCCAGGAGTATTTGCTCACAGGCAATTTGTCCTGGATCACATTCGGACCACCTCTGAGCTAACAGCCTTTTTAAGGGTTACTAGCTTCAGGACGCCAAAGGAAATCATTTTACAAAAGTCGCGACCCAAAATTCAAAAGCTCCCTTGTCAAGAATAGGCCAATGATCTAACTATAGACATGGGACGCCGCCGCGAAAAACATGTAGATTAGAAAATCTGACATTCAACTGCGCAAATAGTTGCTAACATGAGAAATAAATACATAATTCAAATCGAGCAACTGATGTGCGTGTGGAGCAAATGTGCTTAAAGTGAAATATATAATTTAAACTTATTTCATTTTCCAGAACAAAACAAGTGGTTAAGAGCATCAGCGGCCAGATGAAAAATTGTATGAGTTTAGGAGTTTATGTAAGGCAAAGTTTAAAAACAAAACGTCTAATGAAGATTATACTAAATATTAAACAAATGCTTAATAATAGTATCAGTCACTCGATGGAAAAAATAATGGTTTATTTAGGCATACAACAAAAGTATAAACCCAGAACACTAATGAAAGTTGTATCAAAACATTAAACTTAGTTATGCAAAATATAAATAGATATGTAAATTGTGTAGTCATGTAAATAGTTATAGTTATGTATGTTATGTTATGTTATGTTATGTAATGTTATGTTATGCTAGTTATATAAATAAATAATTTTATTTAATTGCATTGTGTAAAACTATTGAATAAACTGAACAAATGGAGTTTTCCCAGTTGACACACTGAATTTTCCTAATATGACCAAGAGTACATAATAAGAGTATGACAGCTGTCATACTCTATGTATTATAAGCGTGACACATCCTCTGCACGCTAACGGCTAACCCCCACCCGCAAATTGGACCCCTCACTTCAAAAAAAATTGCGCCGCTATGCATGTGTTCTAAAGCTCGAAACAGACACAAAACTCGCACACGTAGTGCTTGTGTTTTCGAGCTTTAGCACATAAACATAGAGCGAGTGAGCGCACCCCCGTTTCGATTGGGTACCAATTTGCGGGGGGGGGTTAGCCGTTAGCGTGCAGAGGATGTGTCAAGCTGATAATACATAGAGTATGCCAGCTGTCATAATCTTATGTATTATGTACTCTTGATATAACTGATAATGAAAATAAAATAAAAATGTTTTGGATCAGGAATCAGAACCAGTTGATAAAAAATCAAGGCTAATGTAGGTGGTTTTGATAAAGCTTACATATTGCAATCTAAGACAACTGAGCGATAAAAACCAACACAGAACCTGCAATTGTATAATTTCAGTGATTTATGCTGATTATGCAGATAGTATGCTTTGCGTATTGTAACTTAAGGAACTGTCTGAAAATAAATTTCGTGCAATACATTTGTTATGAAGCGTCTTTTTCACGACGGTTGATAGATTTGACAACTAGTATGATGTTAATTCGTAATTTGACAATTAGTATGATGTTTGTAGTAAACATGAAGCAGAAGTCGGAAGCCCGCCATTTTCCATAGTTCGACATAAACATTTTACCAGGCTCCTGAATGACGATATGGTGCCTGACCACTCTAGGGTTACCTGGAGTTTTTCGCCTGAGGTTTATCTATTGAATGTTCTTATACAAGTCGTCAACAGGACCATGATGCATGAGCAATAAAGGGGCAAGTTCTAGAATTAGGAATATCATAGCCAACTGAATGTTTGTCCATCAAAACACCTTTCCGTTCGATCTTTCGAAAAATTGTTCTGTTGATAGTTGCAAACTGTTCCTTGTTTTGTATAAAAACCCGGTAAACGTCCGAAAGCCTCGTTTCGCAAAAACTCTGAATGCAGCAAATAAGACCACAAACCACAGTCAACCAAGGATTGCTTGCCCCAATGTTGAGCTCTGTAGTTGTAAATACAGTAGCATCTGTTGTCGTCAATTCTACAGCAGACATTTGTTTCCTTGTTGCTGTAGTAACTTCAGCTACTGTAGTTGATGCTGCAGCTGTATTTAACACGGTAATCGTAGTTGTTGTTACTGCTAGAACCATTGGTGTTGTTGATGATTATGCCTTCTGATGATGTTGATTATGATGAGTTTTGCAGACAGTAGTGGTTATTTTTAGAATGTGTTTGTAATGAGGGCTAACTGAGCCCGAATCTTCGAACACTGGTAGAAACAATAGTGTACGCAGATTTGTGAACAAGGAAATGTCATTGTCTGATGTTAAATAGTATTTGCACAACATATTGGCAAAAGAATTAAGGTTTATGTTTCCTGGCAATGGAAGACCAGAGAACTGGTCAATTGCTAGGTTGCAATTAATTTGTCCTTTCCGGGATAGAACATGCAACTTCCCATGAAATCAGCTTGGTCACATGCACCGGCTGAAACAGAAAGCTAATCTTTTAGGAATTGGATGAATTATCAGTAGCTATGTACACTTGTCCAAAGTGTACTAAAAAGTTTATTAGCATTTCAGATTGAAGAAGACACGTTGAAAACTATGTAATCTAATTAAGGGAGCAGAATCTGGTAGTACAATGTTATGTTATTATTAATGTTTTTCAAAGATATGTATCTTAACACAAAGTCGTGCAGAAGTTGTGTGCCGTTACCATCCTTTTCGAAGATGTAACTCATTCATGTTTATTATATTTATTTATTAGGATTGAGTTGCTTAATTTTGAATAATTTAAATAATTTAAAATTCATAACCTAATGCTCTTCCAACTTGCATTCAATTAAAAGGTATAGATAAAGGGGAGGATTTGGACTTATTAATAAAGTGTAATTTTACAAAATCCACTTAAGGTCTTATTGCTAACATTTGCTGTCCCACAAAAAGTAATTAACACCGATAGCTGCAACAGCAAGTATTGCTAACAATTCATTGTTTAGTATGAGTTCAGCAATCTTGCAGCTACAGCAGCAACAAATTTTGCTAGCATTCGCTCTCCCACAAAACGTATGTAACAACAACAGCGACAACAGCAACAGCAAGTATTGCTAACAATTCATTGTTTAGTATGAGACCAGCTATCTTGCAGCTACAGCAGCAGCAAATTTCAGACGTAGCAATACACTTGCAATTTGTATCATTCTTGTTCGCAGAAGTGGATCGCATTGGCAGATATATTATTGTTTCGGAAACGGTAGCTGCTATGCTGGTTTAGGCATGATTGATTTAACTTAATGGCACAACTCTTCCCTTTGAACCCCACACAGTTTCACACTGTCTACAATGTTAGAACATATTAGAACATAGAGGATTTGTTAATTTTCGATTTGATTTGATAGTTAATTATGCCGTGATTATTGATACGGTATAACGACCATCCAGTAGTAAAGTGTAAAACAAGTTCGATGGCGTTTTAAGAGCTTAAGTAAATTATGAAAATTGATAAATTAATGCTTTGTCTTATATACGATAGAGAGCATCATTGTGGTTGTAACTGAAATTCCTTTGAGTCACTTTATAAATAATCACAGTGAACCAAAGAAATTTCTTCTCTACTAACATACTCGCCTAGCCCTGATAAGATAATCTAACAGTGGTCATACCAACAAAACTGCTGTAGCAGGAAATTTGTATTGAAGTATCAACATGCGATTAATTGTAAATAAAGTTATAGCTAAGCTGCATCACAGCATCGCAGCGGCAACCTTTATTATTTTTATTTGCTGATTAACAAATTGGAATACAAATAGTTCGCAAAAGTCGTGCATAATGTTGATAAAATTCAAATAAGGTGATAATGATTTGGTAACACGTGCTGCTTAGCAAGTTTTTCTCCAGATCATTATATTAAACATGATCCATGGTTTATTTCTAATTAGAATGATATCAATAGTCTTTTTCTTTGTTCAGTAAGGCAGGCACAGGTTCGTCAAATCGTACAGTTTTGGCAAAAATTTTGAAAGCCAACAGTATTCTTTCCTAGTTCGTATAGGCTTAAATGGCATATAGATAAAAAATCGTAGCTATACGTATGTAATTTGAGGAGAAAAACCGAGGGACTTACGAAATTGTAGAGTAGTATAAGACTACACAATTCCTTATGGGTATTCATTTTACATACATATTCATCCTTTCAATAAGTCGTTGATTTTTAATTGAAATACGTTAGGCCTAATTTTCAGTTGTCTCCGATGTAAACTTGGTAGACATGTTTGTTCCAGGACAACATTAAATTAGAGTCGATGGAAACTTTGAAATCGATTACGACTCAACGCATCGTGGAAATGGCTTCCACTCGCAGTTGTAACCCTGGCCAATTTTGAGCTCTGCTGACAAGATTTTAACAGTTTTTCCAATTCCTGTCAATGTCGATATCTTCCAGTTTTGGTTTTCAAGCATTTCCAAAGCAAAATATGCGAACCATGTATCAGAATTTAAAAGTTCCGCTTGGTTGGCCGGGAGAAACTTAGCAATTTCGACATTGTACGATGACATCCAATATGTGAGATGTGACCAGTGAATTAGCGATTGCAGTTATATGACCCTTGAAATACAAATCTATTGAGCTGAGTTGTGAGATTGAACACAGCAACCAGGTGTATTACTATGATTTTGTATATATTACAGATGTTAAAATTATAAGACCGCTTAAAGTATGCTATGGGGGAAGCTCGCCTTAATCAAGACCTTGGAGCCATTTGGAGAAGCTTTGTTCAAGGATAATTGGATGAAGGATTTTCCATCTTTAAAGACGCAAGTTTATATAGGAGAGGCCGATGCCACAAAATCGTTTTATAAGGAGAGAAAAGAGTACATTGATGTGACCAATTTCCTCTTGATAAAATCCATATTCCACGATCTCTGCAGATTAATGCGTCATCGCATGTGGGAAGCAAAGTTAGCAACATTGTGATTTTCCACAAACGTTTCCTGTGTGGCAACAACCTGGTTTATGTGTAACCCAGCCAGCTTTCAAAGCATATTCGTTACAAGCAATATTGTCTGCAAAAAATTACATGTTGTCAGAGGAACATTTTCATAACTTTTAGGCCTGCTGCGAAGCAGAATTATTTTTAAGTTGAGGAAACTGAGATTTAGCAAAAGCCGTCCAAACTTGACAAAGTATTTTATTTGAATACTGTACCCTCAATAAACTCTGAAAGAATTTTCAATGAACTTTGCTTATGTTCATAATGCAAATTTCTTCTTCAACAAGAAAATATTTAGTGCAAAAGGTTTAGGTTTTCCTTGGACAACATTTACAATCAGCCAATTATTTTATGACGGAGTTCTTGTAACTTTAGAAAATTTACCTGCAAAACATTGAGTAAAAGTTGTTAGTGTTGCTTAATGAATTTACCTTACTCTGCTAATAAATTTCAACATATTCTTTATTTTGTTTCATACATTCGAAAAATCTTTGCGGAGCTGTTAATGTTAGTCAAATATGGTGAGTCATCAATTAAAAGGAAGAATCTATATTTCCTGTTTTGAAATTTCCAATTCGACGTAAGTACATACACGTATATATTCACGTTGAAGCAGAAGAAAAGACTGGAATTCACACACAAATTATGCTGGCCCTATGTTAAACCACTGAGTACACGGATTTATGGTGAAATGCATTCTTATCAAGCAATGAGCGTGCGAGAGCTCAGACTGAGCAAACATAAGAGACCTGAGGCGCAGCAGGAAAAGCAATGTGTAGGTAAGAGTTTTTATACGAAGACAGCTGATATGCAAAATACTTTTTCCAACGTCCCGAGCCGGCTTTAGTTGTCATTTTCTTCAAATGGCACTAAGAGTTTCTCGTTGTGTATGCCGTGGATCTTGTTTTGTAATGAAAACGCGAAGTTTAGCATGATACCAGACAGCGCTGTCGCAATTCTTGTATGACTAGAAGGGTGATAAGCTCTACGCACACCTCACTGAGATATTTCTCAGATTATCAAAGTTGACACCTCCGTGCTGGCTTTGGTATATTAGCTAAGTCGCGGTACTGAGCAGTACAGGTAATTTTTAAGCGTTCGTTTATAAAATAGGTCGATGTATTTATTACAAGATCGAATTGACTAATACATGTGCTTGCTTTGCAATCACTCTCCCACTTAACCTTACACATTGTTTATGTTAAACTTCAATGGAAGTGGCCAACTCTTATGGAGAAATGACACCGTTTATAAAGCATCAATGCACAACTGGCACATTACAGGTAAGCTATATAAACAAAAGCTTTCCGTAGGAAGTTGCATGGATTTGGTTAATAATAACACAAAAGACAGGAAGTTGAATGCAAGGTAGATCGGACTTCAATTCATTAAGTTATTCTGGGTGAGCTTGAGATGGGGGTTAGAAACTTCTGTTTTTGCAAATATATGTATTGGAGTGTTTTTTACTGTGGGAAAGTTTTCTGATTTTTCTACAACATATCGAAGTTCTTGCTTAACCAAGGGTGTTATCAAGTCAGCTGACTGTATGCGTCCCGTGAAAGGGATGGCAGAAATATTTCCTAGCTTTTCCTTCCAGCTTATCAACGAGATATTGTGACTAGGAATTGGGAAAGATTCCAGCGAAATACGTGATTTTCAATATGTTTCTGAATATTAAAAAGTTTGTCTATTTCTAATTTACTAGTCAAAAGTATGCTTCGTGGCGTAGATGTTATTAACAAGACAACTAATGTGTTCAAAACCAATTTAAGCAGTGTTGTTTCGGCAAGTGATCTTAGGACCCGTTCGCGAATAGGTTAAACGAGTTAAAATTAATTCGATGCTTTTCCTGAATGAGCTTAACTTAAGCTTAAGCCGAGTTAAATACTGTTAAAGCTTTTAACCTTCGGTCATTCGCGAAAAGAATTAAAAATTAACTCTTTTAACTCTACATTTTCGTGAATGGAAAGTAAACTTTGAAAAATTAATGTTAAAAAGGCTGCAGAGTTAAATTTAACTCTACAATAGCTTGAAGTGGGTAACGGGTACCCGCTGGTCGGGTGGGGTGTGGGTCAACACGTGTGGCCCGCAGATCAGAGGTGGGTCAAAAGTTGGTCACGCAATGCTCTGAAGACTAGATTTTATTACTAAAATTTAAATTTGCTGAATTATTCATACTAAAGCAATGAAATATTTAATAAAATGAGGCATGCTGGATTATGCTGATATTGTGACTAATTACCAGCAATAGACCTAATTACAGAAATTGTGCCTAACTACAGAAATTGTACCTGATTATCAGCAGTAGACATAAATTACATAAAATTGCACATGATTATCAGAAATTGAAGCTAGTTATCGAAAATAGACCTAATTACAAGAATTGTGTCTAATTATCAAAATTCACCTAATTATGGCAATTTGCACCTAATTATCCGAAATTGAAGCTAATTATCAGGAAATTGTATTTAGTCGACAGAAACTGAAGCTAATTATCAAAAATTGACCTAATTATCAAAAAATCTCCTAATTATTAGAAATTGCACCTAATTATCACAAATTGCAAGTAATATACTGCAAATGCTACTCAAACAACGGCTACCAATAACAATGCACGAATCTTCTCCAATCATTAATACATTTTATTGTCAATACCCACACATTCGCCCTGGAAAATCGGCGAGGCACAATGGGCAGGATACCGAATGATCTCTAGATCCAACCTGAAACTGTATTCAAAACAGGTTGAATTATCGGCTGACGCCAATCCTCGGGTCGGGCGCGCTGAGGATGCAGGCATTATTCAGGGATTCCAAAAACTTATATGATGCAAACATAAATTGACACCAGATTGACACTATATCGTTCAGGCCATTTGTGAACAATGTTGGCTTTCCCATCATACCTGGCAATCTAATACCTTAGTATATCTATTTACATATATATTTGCAAACTCCAAAACCAATTGAATTTCATTTTTCACTGTACGATACAAAATAGATTGTAATCACTACTAAAAATCAAGAATTTGAAATATAGTTTCAGTAGGTCACCTTTCAAAAATCAGTACCTTAGTAAGATCAGCTATTACGAATCAGTACCAAATTCATGCATTTGCACGGGGGTCCCATTCTGGCGGTCTTTTCTACGAGGGATCACTATGAAAACTAATTAACTTAAACGTAAAAGTTAAAACTATTAAAGGATCTACCCCGAAATAAGCAAAACTTGCGAATTTTTTCGACCTTGTTTCCCTCTCGTGGATTTTCGGACTAAAATTCATTTAAAACTTCATGTTAGAAGGAATAAATGTTAACAAAAACTATGAAGTTGCAATCCCCACAATTATTATTTGCGAAACTTTCTACCTAAGAGTTCATTAGTAGTACATTGAGCATTGAGTATGCATTGAGAAAAACAACATCAATCATTTGCTCGTATTTGGTGGTTGGTTATCGAATTTACTTTATTTACTCCCTCCTTTACCTATTCCAAAATAGTTATTGCTAACACTTCGTTTATGACCCGTTAAATGACAAGTGACAATGAATTGCTGAGTTATAAATTTACAACAGCTTCCGCCCTGTTAAGACGAAGCTGGAAGAGATAATGAATAGTCTAATTTGTTTGACTTTAATAAATATTTTACTTGTTCCGCTAATATAAATAACAGGGGAACTTTGTGGCATTGACGAATTTAAAGACTGTCCCTTGGCATAATGTACCAAAAAAAGCTTATGGTGTTGGGAGTCTGCACTCATAAATTCACAACAAAATTAGTCCTATCAGATTAATTGATCAAACTGCGTGCTAATTAAATGATTTAGTAACACAAGATTACGCATGCAATCATATATAACAATTCTTTCCTAGTTTGCAACCAACAATCTTAAGCATTGCGGTTATATATACAACACAGCATTGCACAAAAAGATTCCGCTGTTTGGACTCTTCACAAAAACAGTTTTTTAATCCGTTACCCGGGCAGGGGACTTTTCCCTGAGAAGGCTCATGATGAATTTGCGGCAAGTGAGGACGTAGTTATAGGATAGTAAAGTTGTGACGTTTTCGTCCGAAAATTTACCAGCAACAAGAAAAATTTTTTTTTGAAAAAAGAAAAAGAACAAAAAGTCTTTATTTAAAACTTATAGGACATCAACGTAACCAACAAATCGTTTTTGATCATTGACTATTGGTAGGATCAAAGTCGTTGAATTGTAGTAGTTGGGAATCCTCTTCAGCGAGAAGTCGTTTCCAAGTACAAACATCCCGCTATTGTCAGTCAGTGTTGGTTTCATTCCAGTTAATAAAGAGGCCTGCGGTTGTGAGTAAAGTAGCGATTCACGTCACGTTGCTACAAATCCTGACACTGCCCAGAATAGGAAATATTGTTTCGGAGGACTTCCCGAAACTGGAAAGGCATTCCCAATTTGAGAGACACTCCATTTTAGTAAGTTTATTTGTTACTATGCACAAGTGAGGTTTTGGATGATTGAGACCTGTCGACTGTCCGGAATCAATAGGTTAGAGGCATCCGTCCAGTGCCATTAGCTTCATGGTGACATTTGGTTCATTGAATGCAATTGATTGGATATTTCCCCCATTCACTTCCTCATTACAACAAACCAATCTGGTTTGTGAGAGTGGAGTGATAAAGCAAATCAGATTTAGGCTACTTGATTATTCTGATCAACAACTGGCAGAAATGGACGCAGCTGGGGAAGCATCTTGGATCATTCTACTAGCATATCCTTAACAATGAACACTATTTACCTGAATCTTAGCTTAAGGACTGAGCAACCGATTGATACTCCATATTTGACAACTATGGCTGAGACAACAACTGAGATTTTTGAAATTTGTGTTCCTATTCATATGATTTTCATTCACAAGCTTATCACGATTATAACTAGCAAATAAAGGTAAAACGCAGCAAAGCGGTAAAGGTAAAGGTAAAGTGTGATTAAATCTTTGCTTCTAAAATCAAATCTAAAAAATTTAGCCAATTTGATGGGGAGCAGTATTCTTGTTAATTGAACCAACCTTAACCATACCTGTCATTGTGCCTACCTACCTGGTAGCTTATGCCTTAAACCATGGTTTAGCATATTTACAGTTAGAGCAATAAAAAACTTTAGTTGCAAATTTAATTGTACAGATGTGTGATTTTGAAATCTGTTAGTTCAATCTTGTTTATTTTCAGACGAATATTGTAATCATTAAATAATAGTATATGCTTAGGCCCCCCCAATGTTTATATTATATCTTAACTTATATTGGAGTTACTGTAGAGATGGAGCACGAACTGGCACCAAAAAGCTGTAGAAGTTAATACAGAGCATCTGACCAGGATAAAACTGTAAGCTGATGTATAAATAATCCATCCATAAAAACCCTATCAATAACAGTATGTTATAGTTTCTGTCATTATCCATTTATAACAATGGCCGAAAATTTTCAAAACAAAGGCATTCTTAATTTCATGAGACAAGACAGAAGGTAATCGCGATAAGTGCTTTAACACTTCAGCACTTGGAATTGGATTATTGAGTCAGTTTAAGTCAGCACTTTAGCTTTTCAAACCTTTATTTTTTGTGTAGTTTTAGGTAGCTTTAAAGAAATGAAAGTTGTACACCACCAGTCACCCGAAAAATTCGGGCGCCTGGCAGGGCTCGAACCCGCGTCTTCTGCTTAACGCGCAGACGCTCTAACCAACTGAGCCACAGATACTTCAGTAGAATGAGCGAAAGACCGAATACGAATCCAATGTGTACAACCTTTTAACGCACATTAGTGCATTGCGCACTCTAGGTTGATTTAAAGCATACCAATGACCCAGCTGGTTGAGCTTGAAATATATAGATTTTTAGATTATTCGCATTAAATGAATTGAATTGGGGTAGATCTTAGATTCTCTAAAAGTTGTAATAACAATACCCGGAGCTATGTGCATAACTTCTAAGGTTTTGCCCTCCCTTCGAAAATTAGTAAATTAGCGTTTAAAATGAGGATATGACTAATAAAAATTCTTTCATGAAACCGCTGTTCCGATACCGAAATTGAAACTAACGTTGCTGCTTTTGGTGGTAAAAGTGGTATAGAAACAGTTGATGGCGGTTTCAACTCTGTTTGGATAAACGACGGAAAAGGTTTAAGGCTTTTGACACGAAACATCGAAGATGGCCTGTTGACTATTTTTGTAGGAACTTCCTGAAACAATAACTGAAATTTAGCGAAAGCAGACGCTGAAATTAACATTAGCTAGGTGGGGACTGGGTAACATAAACTGGGATTATATTAACCATACCAAAATTGTAGATTTTCGGATATAACGAACCAGATTATTAAATTATATGAGATGAACGTAAATTCTGGAGACCGTAAAGACCTGAAAACTGCTGCTCAATGATCATAATTCGAGCATTCCTTGGCATTCATGGAAAAAAAACGACAAAATATGGATAACTCAACTGCCAATGAATGATCAACGCACCCCCTGCTGAATTAACTGAGCTAGAGCTTATATCGTTGCAAACCCGTAACACAAACTTAAAGTATACTGTTAGAGATACGCAGGAACATATGAACGCATATAAAGGAAAAATATATGAGCATGATATAACAATCCAAATAGTTTTAATAACCATTAACACTAAGCGTAAAATAATAAAGTACTGGGATTTCGTTAGATAACGCACAAACACTCTTGAGTTCAGATTATTAATAGCAGGACTGGTACCAAGATTTCATACAGCGGTTTACCATAGGCCCCAAATAAGACACAATGCACAAACAAAGCAATGAAACGTGATAGATCACAAAGCTACAGTGGTAGCTTGATATACAGGCAAATACTCAGCTGACAAGTTTGTGTTACGGGTTTGCAACGATATAAGCTCATGCTCAGTTAATTCAGCAGGGGGTGCGTTGATCATTCATTGGCAGTTGAGTTATCCATATTTTGTCGTTTTTTCCATGTATGCCAAGGAATGCTCGAATTATGATCATTGAAAGTATTAAAATCGAGGTCAGCAATAGTAGTGGAAGGTTAAGCTAAAGAAACCGTTGACGACTATTAGGTTTTACGTTTAGCCTCCATAATACCAACAGTACGCTAAACTACTTGAAATGGAACTAATACCGCCTAATTACCGACTCGATTCAACGGTTCCAGTTGGGGATCTAGATTTTATGCAGAAATCGACGGAATCGTAGGGGCTCCAGGCTATTCTCTATTGAGATTGCGACAGTCCGCTATTAGCGCTAAATACCCCGATATATCAGATCCCGAGCCCGTTCGGCGTAATTACACGGATATGTTCAAGAGCCAGATTCGCAGGTTTAACAGTATATTCTCCCCAGATTCTCCAAAAGATGGAGGAATCCGAACAAAAGGCTATGGGGGATGTGAGCAATACTTCTCACGATAAAGTTGAAACTACCCCAGGGTCTCGTCTACTGCACGAAAACAGGTGATGATCGAATCCGACGCAGAGGAAAATGAATAACCGGACACTGACACGCAACTGATTGACTTCAGTTTACTCGATGAAACATTACCTGAGTCGAATGAAAAGAAGAAAGGAGCCAAAAAAGGTTTCTTCGGCTATCAGAAGTAAGAAAACCAAACTTAAGCTATACGTAAATATTTATTATTAGATTTTCATAGTTAATGTTCAAAATTAGTTTAACTTTTAATTGGTATAATAAACCACAGTTTCGTAAATAGATGTAACACATTCGTCGAGAGGTTCGTAGTACAGCTCAAGAGCTCTGACTGAAGGAGTCAACAACGTCCTAGCAAGTTTAGACTAGGGCATTTCAGTCTTCTGAACGATCTAACGCCGTTTGTGTAGTCGAATCAGAGGTGGCTATTATGTTGAGTTTAGGAACGTAGCCATGCTTGAGTTAAAAATGTTTGGAGGATGGAAAGGAACATAGAAATGAGGACTGCTACCACACCGAATCTTTGTTTTTTATATGTTTATGTTTGTTTATCTTGCACAGATTGAAAGCTTACCCTGTTCTTTTTTGAATGACCACGAGTTGAATTTGGTAGCCTTTCAGTCGTGTCAAATGCTTCAGAAAGAATCGCAGTTGTGGCTCCAGCGTCGAGGGTTGTGAGGGGCCACACGGCAGGTAATAATGTAGTTCGGCTTTAAGACCAAAACTTCAAGCCTTTGCTACGTCATTAACCTTCAGGCGCAATGCAATACTTGAGTTATATATCCTTTATGACCGGTAAACAGTTAAAAAACTGCCTTAAATAAGGGAGAACAGCGTTTACGGCTAACTGTTCCCAGGTCGGGCTAACATGACAGTTTTTGTGGACGGGTTTTACTTCCCTTTTTGGGACGGTGACTTGGATAGTAGAGACGTGGTTTACGAGTACAATGGTTGCGTAAACCATTTTCACGGTGGTAATTGTAGCTTTTATTTAGGTATGTCGCTAGATGATAGAATCTCTGTTACTAAGTTATCTAACCGCGACACAAAAGAAAATTCTGAAGAACGCTTTCTTGGCACGTTTGGCTGGTTGGTTCAAATCCCGATGAAGTTTGATAAAATTGTCTAAAAACACTTAGCGTTCTGACACCCTCCACGCAATCTACTTTCAAAACTTCAACATTTGCGCTCAGTGCAGTTTTTGCCAATTTTGACAATTTGGCAGCAGTTGCACGGTCGTAACTACATGCACTTGAAAATTCCTTTTGTGCTCCACATGCTCACATTTTGTAGCAACTTTTTAGCTTTTCTCTATCATGAGATATAGTCAACTTTCTTATTTTGTTATTTGTGCAGAAATCAAATAATGCATTTCTACTTTAAGCTATACAAACCGTAAAATCAAGCTACAGGTGTCGGTTTCAACGTCTCGCTGACGCCAAATATCGGAGGAATGGTCATCTGCCAGTTGCCATCCCGTAGGCTATTAACATACAAAATGTAGTTTTTGCAAAAACATGAGCAAATTTTGCTGACCGACACGACCGAAGTTGTAGGGAGCAATTCCCAGAAGGGGCTCCTGGTTAAACCAGATGATCATGCAGCTGATGCTCAATCTCTACCGATCAACTTTCATTTCTCATTAGATGAAAACGTCATAGTGTATTAATATTCAGCTTTATAACAGTAGAACTTTTTACGCATATGCTTAGAGCCTTGATCAAAATTTAAAAGTCGGAGGTAAATGAACAGAACGAAACAACGGTTCAGGATATGACTCTAGATGGTAGACGGCTGTAGTGTGATCAGCATACGTACGTACAGCTTGAGATAAAGCACTGACGGTGGTTGGATAAATAATTGTTCGCCCCTACGTGCGATGTTGTTCTTACGGCATCTGCTGTCGATGACAATGTTGTTGCTGCCTTTTTTGTAGTTATATCTGGTGTAGTTATGCATCTAGTAGTCTTGACTTTTTGACGACTAATTGCACTGTTTCTACTGACGTTTTTCTTCTACTGACAGATGATGAAGGCTTCATATATTCGCAAAATAAGATACCAGTATGTTTGAAAACTGGTTTCCCTTTCAGATTGGATAAGACGGTAATTTTCTTTAAGACCTGAAACTACACGTTCACCGAAACACAAATCTGTAAGATTATGTGTGCAGCCTCGTCGTTTCAAAGCACTGGTCCACAGATTTTAGCAGTATCAAAAACTTAGGAGAAAGACCCTATAATATCATTAATGGATTGAACCAACACATTTAGTGAACACCCATACATTTAGTGTACTCTGTCTGTACAAACTTTTGGTCCGTTTCAGAAAACACAAAACACACTCGTTTTGCAACACGCTGAATTAAGAGATTGATGGATCAAAGAGAGATGTTTTACGCAAAAAATAGCAGCAGCGAAGGCGTCAACCACAGTAATTGCGTTTTGATTACTGTCAAGAATGCTTAGGAAAGCCTTCACCCTCAGTAGATACTTTGCTTTATATGTACCTGCTTTGATATATGTACCTGCTTTCATACCATTCACAATAACGATTGAGTCAGTACCATTCCCCTTGTTCTCCATCTCCCCATCTCCCCGCCAGCCCTTCAACTTTAATGTCACAGAACTATGCTTGACAACTGTTTCACTAAAATAGGAAATGTGCCTTGCTTCATTTACCTCGTTAAACTAGTACTGAACATACAGCTAGACCGATAACGGCTTTACAACACCATTGGTGAGCACTTCTTTAGTAATGATTTTATCTCAAGTTATTTTCTTCTCATGTTTCATGTTTGCAAAAAGCACAGTCCACATCAACCACCTCAGGCCAATAGGTTGCAAAACAGAATAACCGAAAGTCTACGAAAAGATTGGTGGCCGACGAATTTCATAATTTAGCCAACACTTTAGCAATTTATGACAGCCCACAATCATTGCTCCTACGAAATGTCTAACTTCAACAACAAATCTGACTCAACCGTCAATGTTTACGAATTTACAGAACTAGCCACTGTCATAAAAATTTTATTCGCCTTACATTTCGTTTCGGTGCTTGCTAGAAGCTTTTTTGCAGCTTTATCATCGACGAGCCAGAAGATATTCATTCTATCTGTTATCACACAGCTGTCACTTTCTTCATCTGAGGATCCTACATTCATGTTCATTAAATCATCTTTAACTTTCCCATGCATTCTAAAATTTATGGCAAGCTGTTCAGCACGGTTTTGGGCTTCAGTAGCGTTCGATGTCAATTCGACCTTTTGATCCGTCGAGAACAATTTTTGTAGGTTCCATGGCTAGTTGAGCGTAATACTCCAAGCAGAATTAGCTAAACGCTAGACTTTAAACGAAACCTGAAACAGTCATAGAAAGTGTTTTCAATCAAAATACTGCTCTCAAACACCGAGCTTCCCTAGTAGGAAGCAGAATGTTGTTAAAACAATCTGTTATATTCGACACAGTGACACTTTTCCGCTTTTAACTGCTTTAGGAAACTGCTTACGGATAAGTAGTAAACTTAACTCGTTTAGCGCCACGTCTTTGTTGAAAAAGTAACGACGGAGTTCACCAAAGTAAAGATATACAACACTCAACTGTGTAAAGTGTAACAGCATGCGTGAAAACTGTAAAAGTGGGCCAAAGAGTAGAATTTCCGTCGCAGTTCTTGAAAGCACATTTAAGATGATTGCTACCATATTTAATACATTTTGACAGGAAAAGCATAATAATAGTGTAAAATGACTGTTACCATTCTGTCAAGTTGTATGGCTTGGATGGAACTGTAAGAAAAACGTCGCAAGCTTTCCAATCCAAACAGTCAAAAGAAGAGAAAAAGGAGAAGGGAGTAATGAAATTTAAATGTCCGAGTTGGACAAAAGTTCTGTTATCAGTTATCAGCTTCTTTAGTTTGCAAACCCTCAAAGAAGTATAAATGATAAGTAATCATATGTGAAATAAAAAAATGCAGGACAATAATCAATGTTATTCGTTAGCCATTATGATGTGAAATAAACTGACGGAGACAAGCTTACAGCAAACAAACTTAAATCCATTCAAAAACATTTGTTTTATCAGTGTTTACCAACTACTTAGTTTACGATTCAGTTTACCACTAAGGTTAATAAAAACTTTAGTTAAGTATCCGCGTAAACGTGTCTAAAATGGGTTTGGTGTATTTTCGTTGCCGGCAGCCCACAGATGCAGCTGGTGCCAGCTCGTACCCGGTGGGTTCACCTGTTCTTCTAATTGATTTAATGTTTTATAAACAGTGACAGTTATGGTGTCGATTCCTTTTTCAGACATTAACTTCATACCATCATTGCTTATTCATCACATAGAGTTTGTTGTATGTCAAACGGCTACATTTACTGCTGCATCAACTCACTCCATACAGTCGGATCATCCATATAGTGGTACATATGTTCTAACACCCGATTGTTTCGATACAATACGTGATCAAATCACAACAGAGTTATTCAAACATTTTTGTATCAAAATGTAGCTTAACATTTGCTCTTCCTACTGACTACGATTCAGGAATTTATTTTGGTATTTAAGATTCTTAGAACTTTCTTAACTCATTATTCAACGAGTGCACTCTTTCAGATTTTTTTGCAGACTGAAGTAGTTTTTGGTGGGGCATTGGTCATATCAAAAGACTTCTGTCAAGTAGCTGAGGGTAGATTTTCGTACGTCTTAGATAAATCTTAGAAGTGTTTGGGCAAGCGTTATGCTGCCTGCCTACTATTCTCAACATTTTCAAGCAAGTGCTTTATCCAGAACCCAGACAAATGAAAGCTGCAGCTACTGAAACCGAATCGTAGGTGGTTCCTGCTGTGCTATGTTTTTGAACTATCGTAACATGCTCAATATTCAGAGTTGGATAGAGGTCAGTTTAATGCTTATTATATATATATATATATATAATATATATATATATATATATATATACATTCTGATGACTGTTTAAAACAAGCAAAGTTGTCTACATTTATGGCTAACTAGTTCAGAATGGCCAGCCCAACATCTAAAATTTGTATTTGTTGAAATAGAGGGCATTAGCGCCGAAAGACCTTATGTTAGATTTGCAACGGGTTCCAGGCATTTAAGAGGAAATCTGTTTATTAAAAAATTATCTGTCCGGTCCCTTGTCTACAGAACTCAATTTTTAAAGCCCTAGTAGACTTGAATGCGCACCGTTTGATATGTTAAAACACTTGATATTCAAACTTTCGTTTAAACCTCCCGCCATAGTGGTAAGATAGTGTGAAGTACTGTGTGTGTACCTTTAGAATAAACTGTATCGGACTTCACTAAATGATCGCAAGTAGGTGCTCAGTGTGTGATGTCTAGTCCTAGCCCGTTGAGAGAAGAGGCGAGAGTACCATAAATCAGCGAGTAAATTAAGATGAAGCTACTTGTGGATCCTAAGCGACCGTCCCTAAACTGATAGACTGAATACCGCTAGACTTTACTGTACTAAACACAAGACGCTCATACCAGTTCTCAAATAAACATATGAAACTAATATAAAATACAAGAGAGCACAACAAGCGGATAAACAATGCACAGGGAGGGCGTTACCCACTCCCAGTTATCTAAACCTTACCCAATCGATTCCTACCCACTGACAATTCGCCTAACCCCCGTCACCGCTGACACTCCAACTGAGCTGAAAACTCCACTTTCTCACTTATATATACTTTGTGCTACTGGCGTAGCTAGCCCAAAAAGAAATCACTTCTATCATTCACGAGTAGAAGAATTGTGGAAATAGTTCAAAGTTGTATAATTTCATCAAATAGAATATACCTTACGTCACACGTATGAAGATAACGCTACACATAATTTTTAGTGCTGCGCTGCTGCGCAGCTAGCTATTGGTGCCCTAATGGGTAATATCCCACAATAGATACAAGATAATACACCCAGGCACAGGAACCCAGGAACCAAGCTTAAGTTTGAATTCGTTCCCAAACTGTAGTGACACCCCCGCGAGACAAGCTCAAGCTGACAGGTGGTGCACAATGGCTGTTCCAAGATACAAGATAATAGACGAAAGAATGAAAGTTGCCACTACAGCACCACAGATGCGAAAAATTCGGGCCTGAGGTGGGGATCGAACCCACAACCTTCAGTTAACTAGACCGACGCTCTACCAATTGAGCCACCCAGGCACAACCGAACCAAGCTTAAGTTTGAATTCATTCCCAAACTGTAGTGACACGTTTTTGAATGGGCATATAGCCCTAAACCTTAAACCTTAAATACGAAACCCTTAATACTAAACCTTTAACATATTACACTGTGAACCGGGGTTCAGCAGTATTGAGAAATTTAGTGTCAGAATACGATCACCCAAGTTCCATCAGCTTTCAAATCTCAGCCGTATTCAGAAAGTGTCCTCCTGCCTAGTATCTTTGAATGGCCGCCAGGCCAAGAGTGTGGTCTTAGCCGACCTTAGACTAAAAGGTTGGTATACTGTATAGGCTGGCGCGAAAGCGTTCTCAAAACTGTTACTACAGTTTGGTAACAAATTCGAACTTAAGCTTGGTTCGATTGTGCCTATGTGGCTCAATCGGTAGAGCGTTAGCCCAGGTAGCCAACGGTTGTGGGTTCGATCCCCACTTAAGGTGGTGGTATCGTTTACCGCACTGGTGTAGACTGACAAATTTGTAATGACAACCTATATATTTGACTTCTTTAAAGCATTAAATAACCAAATACTTGCATATTCTCAAAAATGTAGCTTTCATGGTTCGGTGGTAACTCACAATTTGGAAAAATTAAAATGAAATTTTGAACAAAGATTAGTTTCGGTTGGATTACGTTAGAAAGCTTAAATTTTGTATGCAAAGACAGGAATGTCTTGCCGAAGGCCATTTTTAAGCATTTTAGTTACTGTTTAGCATTTCGAAAGAAAACTACCAAAAACGCACACTGACGCCATTTTTCAAAATTCAACAGGCGATATCTCAGTTGTTCTTGACTCAAACGGAAAACTATTAAAAATGACCCTGCAATAGGGTTTGGTCAATTTGTACGTCAAATTTGAAAACACAATATTACTCGAAATGTGAGAAAACCTTGTTTAAAACAAAAAATTCCTTCACCATTTAACGATCAACGTAATTGGTGCTTAGCTAAGTGCTGGCTTGCCATTACAAGCGCACAGCAGTGACCAAAAAGGATTGATGATTTTGTTATCGTAAAATAGTGGAACAGACTGGTTGGGGGAGGAAGAAAACGAGTGGAGCGGAGTTAGTTATTTCCACATATGTTTGCAGACACTTTGGAAGTTGTGGGGGGACGAATAGCGTTATTTTATTTCTATTCCCCATTCGTAATTTTACTCCCCCCCGCATTCTTCACGCGTAGAATATGTCTGAATGTTGCTATTGGGTTATTTTAATTTGCCAGTTATCCGCTATCATTAAATATGCATGAATGAGTGACATTAAGCGAAAAATTCCATTTTCTTATAAATTTCGATTTTCGACGTAGCAGATACAGCTGCACGCTGTCCGCTCACCGAAAGTAGTATGGTTCCAGCTTAAAAAATTTTAAAATTCTGATTTTTTAATTTTTTCAGTTTTTAGTCCGGATTGTGTCCACTCATATTAATAATGGTAAAAATTTCGAAAACTACTAAAAATTGAAAAAGTCGTTATCACCATTTTTCGTCAAATATGGAATTTTGGTCAAAATAAAAATTTTTTCATACACGATTAAAAGTTTTATCAGCATGATTGGGAACAATTTGCTATAAAGTTAGCCTTTAAAATACGGTAAACGATACCACCACCTTAAGGAACGAACTTTTCATGTCGAACAGTCGATTTTCAGAAGTTCTGATTTTGGAGATTGGCCAAAAATTCAATGCTCAACGTAATTTAATCAAGGTAGATTGCAATAGTTAGTTTCTCTCTCTCTTATGTCCTTGAGGGTGGAAAATTTCCAAGCGGAATCTCAAATATAGCGTAAACATTTGAACACAATGTGCTTAGCGAAATTTTTTCACATTTCAATGTTTAACACGTTGGAGTCGCTTTCGAAGGTCTAGTAGAACGATGGAAGTCGTTTCAGGAAGTTTCATGGGGCCACAAAAATATGTGAAATTCACCAAAATTGGAGAAGGCCGAAGCCAACCACAAAGCGCCTAACTCTGTCTTTCTTAGGTGGGCTTTTATGCACGCATTACAAAATTTCACTGTCGTTGTGGTGCAAACTACTAAATTAACTTATGTAAGTTATTGCTAATAATCCCATTAGTAGCAATCTGGTCCAAACAACAGGTAATTCCCAAGCCAATACGGCAAAAACTAAACCTGAAAATCACAAGTATAGAAACACATTGCAGAATTTAGTATACGCAGTTAACGACACCCAATGATATTATTGTTAAATCCGTTTGAATTAATTTGTTTAAGTCGTCGCGTAGTTTATTCCTTTTAAGTAGTTTAATCCGTGATTTTACGAATACGTGTTTTCAATCCATTTAATGTATTTAAGTTAATCCGTTTAAGAAATCTATTTAATCTTTCTATGAAAGGGCCCTAAAGTTCTAAGTAATTTCGTCTAAAATAGATAACATTTGCTCGAGAAGTAGCATCTTGGGTTTATAACATGGCAAGCTCTTATCTTGAGAAACTACAAATGTACAAATGTACTAAGGCGTTTAAATTGAGAAAAACGATTTCTTCAACAAAGTTATATTAAAAATTGTTCTTGACAAAACATCATGCAGAAGCGACGTATGCTACGTATTTCAAAGGGGTAAATTCATCCAGTAGTTTTACAGACTGAATTTTAAAGCTGAGCTAGTATTTGGCAGATGTTGACATGTCTTGATAAGACCTAGACACCTTTGAGAAACTACATGTGTTTTGAAGTATTTGAAAAGGTTGCTTATAAATTAATAATTTTTTGAACAAATCTTAATATTAGGCCGAGTTGGTTTTTATCAAGTCAGAGCGTGCAATATTTATTCTGTTAAAAGCAAAGGTTAATTCCATATAACCGAAATTTTAACAAAACCAGAACAAGAATTTTTTCTACCCTGAGCACACAACGAATCAAAAATCATGTAACTTAGGTTTTGTTCAACTAAAGCATGCATAGTACAATTCTAAGTTAGTTCATTCAATAGGCACTGTAGTTTCACAGTAGACTGATGTATCTTCGGTTGACACAACTGTTTCAGTGGTTCGTAAGGATATCAAATCCAATTCAATCCAACTACCGACCTGTCGTTGTTGTGCTGGAGCACTTTGCTAACGCTGAGAAAATCCGCTTTGTCTTACTCCACAGCCAATAATAACAAGAGTACATAATAATAAGAGTATGCCACTAGGCAAGCTCTATGTTATCAGAGCAAAAACTATGCTCTGCACGCTAACGGCCTACCCCCCCCCCCCCGCAAATCATACCCTAGTGACCCCCCCCCCCGCAAATCAGTACATAGTCGAAACGGGGGTACGCTCACTCGCTCTATGTTTATGTGCTTAAGCTCAAAACACAAGCAGTGCGTGCGCGAATTTTGTGCCTGCTTTGAGCTTTAGAACACAAACATAGCGCACAAAATTCTTTGAAGTGAAGTGTCTAATTTGCGGGGGGGCGGGTGGGCCGTTAGCGTGCAGAGCATAGTTTTTGCTCTGATAACATAGAGCTTGCCTAGTGGCATACTCTTATCATTATGTACTCTTGATAATAACGATCACCACCAACAGCATTGTAGCAGTCGATAATGTAAGCAAGAGAACTTCATTCTAAAAGATTCAAGTTACTTTGAATTAGCAAGATTGTGTTATCAGTCGGTTGATTAAATTTTTGCTTTGATCTGCATCTGCTCCACAAGAGTTGTGTCCCTGAACTAACTATAATTTCTTGCGAGTTTGATATCTAAGGGCCTTTTCATAAATTGGATTAAACGGATTAACTTAAACTTTAATCATTTTATGAATACGCTCACGGATTAAACGGATTAAAGTTTAATCCGTGACTTAAACTGACTAGTTTAATCCGCCAATCAAAAACGTATTCATAAAATACAGACGGATTAAACTTTAATCCGTGACGTATTCATAAAATCGCGACGGATTAAAAACTTGGCGGATTAAACTTTAATCCGTGGCCTTTTCATAAAATGATTAACTTTAGTCCGTTTAATCCGTCACTTAAAACACAGTTCAAAAGCACTAAAGTTTAATCCTTATTATTTGCGGGGATTAAATGGATTAAACATCAATTATAGTACCGATTCCCATTTGGGGGCATGAACTTTAAACCTTCATTGCTCATTCATTACTTGGAGTTAAGCAAATATGTTTATAGCAAAATGTAGCTCAACATTCTGTCATTTTAATGGCTGCAATGAAACGTATTTTGGTTTTCTAAAATTTTCTTAGCTGTTTACAGAACGAGTGCAGCTTTTCCATTTGTTTGCCGATTGAAGTAATTGTTTGGTAGGAATCGGTTTTATCACTCAATACTTTTATCAAATCATTGAGAATCGTTCTTAGTTATAATAAAATTGCTCGTCGTTCTGGAAATTCAGATATTTAAATGTTTGCGCGACCCGAATACTAAACGTCTCTTTTCTCATCTTTCTCACGCATCAACTTTGGCTAGAAAGCAGCAAAAATAAAAGCGGCAGCTACTAAAAAGAACTCGTAAGGTAGTTACATATTTCCTAATGAGCTGTTTTTAAATGTCATAACTTCCAAATATATATTCGGAGTTGGGAAGAAATACAGTAGCATTTAATATGCGTATGTATACATTCTACTATCTAAAACTAACATACTAGTTTACATTTCTGGCTAACTAGTTCAGTGAGGGGTGGTGCTATTCTTTTTGTGTAAATTTAACCTTGCCGGCTCAAACTCTTTATGGAAGTGGATGAAATTTTCCTAATACAATGTTTTGGTGCTCTTTAAGATTCTGGGACCAGTAGCGGATTTTTAGGTCAAAATATAAGACATTTTGGTTGATTGGTATGAATAGAAGGAGGACATGAAACTGAACATTTTGTCTTTACTACCTTTGAGCTATATCTAACGTTTAAGTCAGTATAAGCCAAAAAACAATTTTGGGGGTCAAAAAATCATTTTCGAGTAAATCAGTTTTCAAAATGAAGCTCCTTGCTGTACATTAGAATTTGGCCGAAAAACCATTTTGGCAAAAACTGCGACTATTATGTATTGAGCATGGATTTCTGGAAAACTTATCAATGGATTCGAGTGATGTCTATCAGGGTGAAAATTTGGACTATTGCGGAGGGATATTTTCTTGGTTAGAGCAAAACTTAACGATATGCGGGAAAACTCAATGAGAAGTTGCGAAATTTCATGTCACATCACATTTGGTTGATTTTCTGGAGCATTAACACCTGTTGAGCCAAATCCAAAAAGATGTCCCTCGGACCACATGTCTTCATGTCATGCCATAAAAAGTTTTGGCCGATGCTACAGCTTTTGAGAAATCGATGTTCAAAGATTTATTTCCTATATTCAACCGGCATGTCAGAAAATTTTCGCTAGTTTTTGCTAATTTTACTAGTTTCGTAAACTCGGGCAACTGTATTGACTGTATTACTATTACTATTACTATTGCTGTTACTGTAATTGTATTGCTTAAATGCTATGTCTATATAAAGCTCTTTCTAACTCCCTAAATTGCGACAGTTATGGCAATTCGAAAATCACTGCACAAAGAAAAGAGCCAGCCATCTGAAGGTGGTGGTACATTCATATGGTTTTCCGAAACTAGCAAAATTCGCGAAAATGTTTTCTGACATACCGGTTAAATATTGACCTTTAATTTTTGAACATAGATTTCTCAAGCTGTAGAATCGGCCAAAATTTATTTTTTGCCTTGATATGATGGACATGTAGGTCTAGGGACATTTTTCATTTAATTCTCAACAGTATCTGGCAGTAATTTTGTAAAAAAAACTGATTACCTCAAAAATGGCCACTTTTCGACACCAGAATCGTGTGTTGGCTTATTCTAACTTAACGTGAAAAATTTTATGTCTCTTATTTAGCTTATTTTCACACACACGTAATCTAGCCACATATGTCGTACCTCTCAAGTTTATATTTTGAATTGTTTCGTTCAGTTCTCCATAAGTTACGAGCTATTCATTAAGTACAATTTGAATATCAGCGAAAACGAGGGCGCTGCAGAAGATACAAGGAAAGTTTCGCCTGCTAACGTCAACGTTGTGGCTTTTTGTGAAATTCGGAGTACCGTTAGCCGAATTTGCCAAAAATCCACGATTTCTAAAATTTTGCTAAATATTTACATCTTTACGCCAAAAAAATCTCTCAACGAACAGTTGTAAATCCTGCATAATTTTGTATTTATAATGTAGCTGTAATCATAAACTGTGGTACGCTGGAAGTAGAATTTGATTAGCCACTAAAATATTTAAAAAATTTTTTATTCATCGCAAACAGTGAAGAATTGTCATATTTCTGTGTTTCTTGCAGCTGAAAATTGGGGTCTTCGGAAAGAATTGCAAATTACTCTAATTCAAAGGCCCAAATAAGAAATTCTAACTCCAGGGTTCCGTAGTATATACTTGAATCGGCGGTTCCATTGATACTAATAATTTCATTGTTTCTCTCTCCAGTTTGGAGATTTTTGGCGCAAATATGCGCATTCTTAGCAAAATTTTTGAAATTTCGGGTTTTTTTTCGACAATTTGGCTACATTACGACAGTATGGACCTAAACTGCTTATTTTGCATTCCAGCTTGTATATTCACGTCTTTGGATCTATTTGCAGCATTATTTATGCATACAGCTACGTCCAGTACTTCTCAGCGTGCCAAACGGGGCCTTCGAACCCGAATTTCACAAAATAGCGATTTTAATAATTTTTCAAAATATGACATATTATACATCAATCGAAAGCTCTCATTACAGATAGAACTATGGCTTGGAACTATGCATTTTTTGTTAACTGCTCTTAAATGCTTCATTACATCAGAGGAAACACGGGCCTTGTTTCTGAGAAATTTTTTAAAGAAGCTTCTGATCAAGCCCATCCGGCTGGAAACTGTACGAAAATGTTTTTCACAATATATAGTTTTTAATGGTTTATAATTAAAAACGTGAAGTTGATTTGCGAAAATTTGCCTCAGTTTGCTGCGGCACCCTCGTGCTCGCTCATATTCAAGTCGCACACGCTTAAGGAGAACTGAACGAAACAACTAAAAATTTAAACTTGATATGCACGACATATTAGGCAAGATTATGTGTGAATCCGTCGCCTAAAATTTTTTCATGATGGACCCCCCTTAAGTAACTGGTTGTGAAAGCAAAAATGTTCAGTTTCATGCCCTTCTTCTATTTATACCAACCAATCCAGTGTATCGACTGCGTGCTGAGAGAATAATGGCAAAAACCAAAAATTCTTACATTTTCACCTAATAATGCCGGACCCATCTCAGAATGTTAAGAAGTACCAAAATAGTGTATTTGGAAAGTTTCATCCACTTTCTTAAAGAATTGGAGCTTATGGTGAAATTTACACAAAGCGATACCAGCACCTTCCTGCAGTAGTTAACCAGAAATAATTCCATGGGGTAGTTTTGAGACTTCCCTGGGCAACTACAAATATGTAAAATTCAGCAAATTGGAGATTGTCAATAATCAACCAAAAAGCAACCCCCTCCCCTTCTTCTGCCTGCTCTTAGAGGATTACAATATTTCAATGTTGTTTTATGTAAGCATGTAAGCATTGTGTTAATCTCATTAGTAGCAATCTATTGTTACTTGTCTAATGAGCAGTTAATTCTTAGGCAAGCACGTCAAAAAGTAAGCCTGAAACTCATCATTGTAAAATGGTTACAAACTCTTTGAAGTATGTTAGCTTCATTTGTATTCATAAATTCAGGATTAAACTGGCGGATTAAATGGATTAACTTAAACAGATTAACTTAAACGGATTAAAAGTGTATTCATAAAATACGGATTAAACCACTTAAACGACTTAATTTAATCCGTTTAAGTTAATCCGTTTAAGTCGTGGCTCAGTTTAATCCGTTTAAGTAGTTTAATCCGTGATTTTATGAATACGTTTTTTAATCCATTTAATCTGTTTAAGTTAATCCGTTTAAGTTAATCCGTTTAATCTTTTTATGAAAAGGCCCTAAGAAACTTTGAACATATGAACTCAGTGTGTGGCAAAATTAAGAACAATATGATGAACCCTTTCGTTTCTGGAAAAGTGTGGCAATTTGTATTTAACAGTACTTTTGCTAAGATAGAAATAGCGATACTGTTGTGGTCTTACATTTTGGAGAACATAACCAATTTGGATGTGGCAATCCAAAAACTGCTACTTGTTTTTCTTCGCATACACTTCGTTTATTGCATCTAAAATTTCTCTTGCAACACCGTTAATTGAGAAGTTACACACTTCCTTAAGGTGGTGATATCCTTTTGTGCAGTGCTTTTGTGGTGATTTTTTGAAACGCTATAACTTTTGCAATTTTGGGAGTAGAAAAGGGCTTTATACATCATTTTAAAGCTTATAACCAGTACATTCCCGTGAGCTTACGACACTAGCAAGATTATCACAAAACTAGCAAAAATGTTCTGGCATACTGACGTCTGAAATGCTGAACGCAGACCAAAAATTTTTGAACATCGATTTCTCAAAACTGTAGAATCGGCCAAACTTTTTCTTGTGCCATGATGTGAAGAACATATGGGCCGATGGAAATTGTTTTGGATTTGGCTCAACAAGCCTCAATACTCCAGAAAATCCGTCAAATGTGGGGTGACACGAAATTTGGCAACTTTGTATTCAGTTTACTCGCAACTGGACACGTTTTAGCTCAAACCAAGAAAAACGACCCTCCACAATTGGGCGAAGTTTCATCCAGCCAAAAATCTGGCAAATCCATTGGGTAGTTTTGGAGAAATCGGTGTTCAAAAGAAAATAATTGCAGTTTTGCCAAAATGGTTTTTCGGGCAAATCTCTAGCTTAAATCGACGAATCCCAGCTAACAGGCATTTATAAAATGGGCAATTAGATCCCGTATCGATTGAAAATAAACGAACAAAAATTGTCCGTACAATTTGGCTGTAATTTTGAAAAAACTCATTTCCTCGAAAATGGCCGTTTTTTGACCCCAAAATTCGTTTTTGGCTTATACTGACTTAACCACTAGAGATATCTCGAAGGTTGTAAAAGCGAAAATGTTCGTTTTTGTACCCTCTTTCTATCCATAACACCCAATCTGATTTATCTACTGAGAGCGTAATGCCAAAAACCAAAACTTTCTTATCGTTTCACCTAAAAATGTGGGACTGGTCTCAAACTGTTAAAGGGCATCAAAGTAGCACATTTGCAAAGTTTCATCTACTTTCATAAAGAATTGAAGCCTATAGGTCCAAATTTACACAAATGGAAACCACCACCTTAAGGGGGGGGGGCTACTAAAATGGACTTGCCCCGACTTTGTCCGATTGGCCTAATTTTTGGGGAGGATATAGAGCATGGGTGTGGTCAAAAAAATATCGGGTACTGAGATCTTAGTTGCCTTCCAGCCATGTGCAGCCGCCTCGTTTATGTGCCCGACCTCCCATTTTTCGCAACTACCAACGTAATTAATTAAAAATTTCTACTGACTACTAGGCCCAAGCTTCAAAGCTGCCATTCGCCAATATGATTTGGCACATATGTCCCTACCTGCAGAAAAATACTAGATGTCTGTATCTTATTTGCATCTAAGGGAATTACTCTTCAAAGTTGAAGTTTCGGCAAAAATTTAAAAATTTTTGGCTAACGAAAGCAAAATTTTATTACTGGTGCGAGCTATAAAGCTGTAATTTGGCATAGTAGGAGGCCCTATGGGAGTACTCATTTGTGCCAAATGGCAAGAAATTCTGCCGCGTGAAAAATTTTTTATGTCAGCTTTAATCTTAAAAAATTTTCAGTCTGTCGGATCCTGTGTAGAGGCTTTCTGCAGCCATAGAAGTCGCAAACCTTCACTAATCTAGCTGAAATCTTTTGTGGGGGTGTTTTCGACCTCGCTGAGTTCAAATATCTCAAAAAATTTTAATTTCAAAAAATTTGATTTTTTCGATTTCTGGGCTACCATTCCCAAAAAAGGCGTTTTAGGAAATTTTTGAAGATTAAAGTTGACATCAAATTTTTTTACGCGGCAGAATTTCTTGCCATTTGGCACAAATGAGTACTCCTATAGGGCCTCCTACTTTGCCAAATTACAGCTTTATAGCTCGCTTATACTTATAGATATGATCAGTTATATAGAGATCAGTTGCTACTTTGCAAGGAGTGTCTTGTCTTGTCTAAGTGTCTTGTCACATTTTGTGCAGCTGACAGGCTGTAAAAAATAATCACAAATACTGAAAAATATCCGTTTTTTGTTAATTTACATGAATTAGTTTCTGGAGCATATTTATGTTCTATATTTTTTCGAAATTTTGAATACCTGGATACAACCGGTCATCCATTAACATATGCATAGGTGGCAAGGGAAAGGGGGAATAAATCCCTCTTGGCGATTGTCCCCACAACGGATATAAGGGGTACGAAAATTGCCTAAAAATAGGCGTTTTTGACACTAAAATTTAAAAAATTCTCTAAAAATCATTATTTTTCAATGGAAATCGTTTAAAAATCTTGCTTTTCGCATTAAACTGGCTATTTTTCGTTACATTTTGTCAAAATAACACTAATTTTCTTACATATTGGTTAATCTTGTAAATTTTTCTTCCAGAAGGGCTACCAAATTTTAGTTCAAAGGACAGTGAAATTTGAAATGCTATTCACCTAGGGTCGGGTAATGAGGATTCTCACACGATAACATGTTTAGGAGACTTGTACCACACATGTAATTTTCTCGAACAAATTTCCAAAATTCGGTCAAATTTCATGAAACATTAATAAACTAACTAAACAATTCCGACAAGACCTGGGACGTTTCAAAATTTTAGTGTAAAACCTTATTTTGCGGCAATTTTTTGCTTACTCTGTGCCCGATTGTTTACACTTATCTCTGGTGGTACAGTTCGCAAGTTGTCCGACTTTCAGTGCCAATCTGTGCAATCAGTGATATCATACTGGCTTACCCTGTCAAAATTCCAGACATATTTTTAGTTTGGGATCGTCACACTAAACTTTCTAAAAAATGAGGAAACTATTAACTTTGATACTACATAGTTGGACTTACTTTCGTACTATATACTACTTCTCCTGAAATTCCTATTCATTGTCTATCATGCACAATAAAATAATTACATATAGCATGAGGTTCATTGCAGTGACAGAGTATTGCCTAAAACAATTTCTATTAAATTACAATACTAAATTCGTAATAGATGTGAGAATATTTTAATGTCTAGCCAAATGTTCTAAACCTTTCGTTTTTAGAAAATCAATTAAATAAATATCCATTATCCAAAAAATCGAACAGAATCGAGCAGTTTCTGTGGGATAATACTAAATTAAATCTTGAATTAAATCTAAATCTATCTATTAATTAAATTAAATCTAGCACTGAATTAAAGAATGAATATACCTCAAAAGCAGATTCAGTATGTCATTTGCTGTCTAATTTTGCAGACTGCTATAGTTTTCGTTTCGCTTGATTTCTACTTCAGAAAACGATTGACAAAAGCTCGAAAACTATCAGATGCAACCTATCAGATAAGTACTATACAGGCAATGGTTCCGGCTACGGACTCAAATTTCCATAGAATACCGAAAATAAGTTCAGTGAGATCTAATCTAAGAATCAACTACGGCAGCATAATGCAGCATAGACAAATATCTACAAAACTTTAGCGACAAAGGAGGTGGCGTGGTCGTGTTAGTGTGGCTGGTCATGTGTGGTTCACTTATGTGTGGGTTACGGTTACTGTGTTATATATCACATTAAACAGTTATGAAGCATTAGCACAAACAAGTGCTAAGCATACTTGTTGCCTTGCATCAGGAAATACTTAAACAGAAATGTTAACGAGTTTGGAGTGGTATAGGTACTTATATAGTAAATAGTATGTCTTGGCAGGGTTATAAGTACCATGTGAATTTTTGATGCCATTGTAAAACCATAGGTTAACGCGGGGGTGGTCTGGGGGCAGTCCAAGCCCCCCCAACCCGGATAAGGTACAAGCCCTATCCCCGTTGGGGACAAGGGGTAACGAAAAAATGGCCAAAGGGTAACGAAAAACAGCCGGAAAAAATTAGTTTTCACAGTAAAACTTCAAAACGTTCAAAACAAAAGTTTTAGCTAAAATGTTTAATTTTTCGGGAAATCGGGCAAAATTTAGAAATTTTTTCCAAAAATTGAAGATTTTTTGCAAATTTTGACGAATAATTGCTAATTTTAACTAAATTAGTGTTAATTTATTGAAAAATTTTACACATTTTTTCTTGAGGTACAAGCCCTCCTGAAAATTTTTGTTCATATCTTACAATTCATATCGACGTCGGGGACGGCCCAGGGGTAACGAAAAACAGCCGGAAAAAATTAGTTTTCACAGTACAAGCCTCCCTGAAAATTTTTGTTCAAGATACAAGTCCCTCAAATTTTTTTGAGGACAAGCCCCAACCCAGGACCCGACCCTAGTGTTAATGTATGTGTAAAACCGTTTGTGACTTGGTCGCTGACCATTTAACATTGGAACAGGCTTTCCTCAAAGCACAACGCTGCGAAGTAGATACATATGAAGCATCCCCTGCAGCATTAGACAATAGAGTCGTGAACGCGGTGTCCGTGACCGTGCCCGATTCAGTCAACACGCAGAAAAAATTGGAAAAACAAATGAGGAACCAAACTCGACGGTTACAGAAACTGGGGAACAAACTTTTTACGAAAAAGAAGAGTTAATATGGTGCTAGTAGACTGCCAAAGAGCTCTCGATGGTTTAGAAAGAACTACATAAGAGAACTTTGCCAAAATACAACGCCAGCTTCAATCAAGGGAGCAGCAACAACCAGCCTCTTCTCACGAAAGCAACATCGACAGTTGGAAACGACACAGATGGACGTCCGATAGACGACCCATTGACGCTAGTTGTCAGAAGCCGGGGCACCTGTGTGACAGCAGTCATGCAGACAGCAGTCCCGCAATCGAAACTACACTCCATACAGGCTCGTTAACCTGTGCGGTAGCTTACGTTACTGAAAACGAAGCTACCAAATGCCTCCATGAAGAACGATGCGGATCAGGAATCAGATTAGTAAGGGCACAGTATCTAAGTAAACTCATCCAGCCTCGAAGCACTGAAACAGGAAATGGCCCGCTGATGATGCAAGTTGATAGCTTGATTAATAGAAGTTATCCAAGATTCGCGAAACCGTGAGAAGACCGGAGTCTAAAATGTTGCAAGGGTGCTGCTCGACATCAGCGTCTGTAGAACCCGATTCCGGCTGGAACCATCATGTGGAGCATTGCCTGAATGTATAATTAAGAAGTGGGATACTGGCTCCTGCGCAAAATACTGCAGCAATGTCGTCGTCGCGATATTGACATCGCACGACGCAGATTTTCTGTAGTCTCGCTTTGACTCAAGAAGTTTCTGTTAATCGTCGTAGGGATTTCATGCTGAGCTGGTCCGATGATTTGTCAATTGATTGATTTGTCATTTGATTTGGAAGAACTTACTGGGCCATACCGGCTATGACTACCTGCATTCAAGATACACTGGCTCGTGAAGCTTCGGATTTCCCGCAAACTCAATTTCAGTTTTATAATCGCTACTACATTCAATACAGATCCACTGGTTGGCAATGTACGAAAGTAACCAGGACCATTGATGTTTTTACTTATTTCTTTGATAACGAGCACTTGAAAAAAGAGAAACTGACAGAGGAGTGGGTGACGGATGCGGAATGCGGGCAACTGAAGGAATTCAGCCTATGCAATGCTGCGCCGATGATAGAAAAAGGAGGACTACGGCAGACCGAAAATAAATTTAATTGTCACTATCCGGGTGGTGGTGTAAATTGTTGCAATTGGGTATACTATGTAGCTACAAACTGTTTTTGTTTAAGGTGGCAATCAGCTTACAAAAGGCATGACATGGCACAATGGAAAAGACTGCCGGCGATGTAGCTCATTGCAACTATTACCCTAACTTAGGATAAATCATACCTACTTAGAACACCGGATCCGAAAGAAAGCTGTCAGTTTCTTCCATGGAAACTATTGTTCAGCAAATCCATGGTGACACCTGGCTATCTGGCGATGGAAAATTCGCGCTGAGTTGGACTCAACCTAAGCTAGCTCGAGACTGCGAAGCGAAAGAAATTGCCGTCTCCGAATAAGGCCTTCCGTCTCGCATGCTCGGTACGGTGAGATAAACGTGGTCAACAACTGGAATTGTCCACTTTCTTTTAAAGAAAATGAGGAACAAGCGCCGTTAAAGGGCTAGAGGAGATTATCCCGAAGGTGTAAGTGCTACGACTCTCTCACATGAACACGGACTTGTTTTCACTGACCTTCTCGCGGCATCTTTGCAAGCGGTGAAGTTTCACGCTCAGACCATGATCAAGCATTCTTTTCAGCAAGCACTTCACCCGACATGCCAAAATATGATGTCCATTGTAAGAGTTCTGCCCACTCAGATTCTTGCCATCCTCGCAGAGGCTATGAGGGTACTAGTAGGCCGAAATGATGTCTACGCTCGAAGTGGAGGCGGCCTAATAAAATCTTTTCCTTGTCGAATTTTGAATGGATCAGAGATACAATCCCTACCAATCAAGGACCCCGAATGCTCTCGTGAGATCCCAATACATTTTAAGGTTTCTCACCAGGTATCCATAGTGAGTCTCTTCACCATGGATACCTCGATCGTCAGACGAATATCGTTGAATAGCTTGCCTATCCAGTATCCTGTGAACTACGGAACGAAGTTCCCCTCGAATTTTAAGGACGCCGTTACGTTCATGATCGAAGCACTGCCTTACTTTATCCAATCACGTATACAGAAAAAACTTCAGTTGTTTCAAGGAAACAGGTCCAATTCGTTCAAGTTAACCCTTAGGCAAACCATTTTTACCACGTTGTTATTTATCAGTAGTCGGATCCACAAACTCATATTTCTTTAATGATCGGATGCAAGGGTTTTCACGACAGATAAAAGTTAAGAAAGAATTTGGATTGAAACGAAAGAAGACTGTAGTAGATACAGCAAACGAACTCACCAGTCAAATTATGCGGCGAGGATTCTTTGGATTTCCCAATGGAATCCTCGTAAGCCCATGGCAAGTCCAGGCATTCGCAGTATGCACTTATGCCAGCCTTGGTGCATTACTACTACACTGCGTAGCTGGCTGATTGCGGCGCACATGGTTCCAACCACCACCGTTGTACCAACAAGTTTGGTCTTCACACTGTTCAAAACCGAGACTATATTCTTTTAGCAGGCCAATCAAACATCCCCCTATTACTGAAACCTGCGTTAAAACGGTTTCTCCTCGGCCACTGCTGTCAAGGTACCCAACCGCCATCCTATTCCTGCACGGTTTTTCGCAGAATAGGCCAGTTTTCTGACGCCCTATAGTCTATTTCCTATTTTCCATTTACTTAAACTGTGCTAATTGAATTAGTCGGGCTTAATGAACCTAGAATAGGAAATAGGAAATAGACTTACGCTTGTCTATTTACTTCAAAGAATACCGCTAGCCAGTCACGATGCAAGCAGCAGATCGTTAGCTTAATTTTGGCCTAGCTATGCAATTCCCAATTTTAACTCCAATTCCAACTAAACTCAAATGTTATTAATATGCAAAACTACGTAGTAAGTTTTTGAAGAAAGATACTGCCAGTCGAAAATTAGGTAATTAAATAATCAAATTAATTGGGTCCTCCGAAAATGCCTGTAAACAACTAAGTTCTGACTTCCTGTTAAATTTTAAAATAAAAAAATTATTAAACAATTTAACAGGGTGGTGGGATAAAATTAGACATGGGGGAGAAAAATCGCCGTATTGATGTGTATTTATATACCGATTTCTCCAACCAACAGAATCTCAAAATTATCTTTCTTTGTTTTCTGATGTCCTATATACAGTTACCCATCAAAATTGTCTTATTTATAATTTAATTTTTAAAATAAAAGAATTGGAATAAGTTAACGGGAGGTGAGATAGAAGTAGACACGGGGGATTAAAAATCTCCCTTTGCCTATCTTCTCAACCTGAATTGGTTATCCAAATGATCTCAGATTTTATCTAATTAATGCACATATTTGTTCAACATTTGTGAACATTATGTCAGAGATTTTTCTGTTTCTTTCGTTCATATAGATGACATTTATTTTTTGTTTAGCGGCAATTGAACTGAGTCCAATTGCAATGACAAGGACAATGACAACTACCCTGACGCGAGTAGAGTGAATCGTCCATGCAGAATCCGCAAAACGTAGCATATAATGAGCGACTGAGTGATCTTTAACATCGATTTCTTAAAACTGCTGAATCTGATTTTTTGTATTGTGATATGTAGGACATGAACCCATATAGACAACCTTCTGGAGTTGTCACTGTATAATCCAGGAAATTCACTCGACGAACGGCGACACGAAAATTTTGCTACTTCGCATCGAGTTTTCTCGCAGCTGGAAAGTCTTCAGCCTTAACGTGATTTGATATGTTGGCCAGAGATGAAAGGGAGTCACAATTTTCAGACCCGGCGACCCGAACGGCTTCTATTCCGTCGGTCCAGTATCTTTCAAATGTCAAAACTAAGACAATGTTTTACTGCCAATCAATCAGATATGTGTTGGAATGCATCCAAAGTTTGAGCTACATTGGTTAAGTTTTCTAAAGCAAGTAAACTAATCGAAACCAAATTGAGGTTGGGGGATTGTTTACTTGATCCTGATTATATAGATCCGGCAGTTTCATTCAGTGTGGCTCCCCGTTAAAATTATTGTTTATTCCTAGGATCTAGGCAACGTTCCCAAATTTGAGGATACGTACGATACCTTTAAAGTACGGTACGGTCCTAAAAATTAAAAAGCTCTAGTTACCGAAATTTTAATGCGGTTGAACCAACAAATTTAATATAGGCTGGCGCAGCAGAAGCAAACTAGAAAAAATGCATCATCAATTAATTACTTTTTCGCCTGGCAGTATCTTTCTTCACAAATGAATTATTTATTTTGCAAATTTATTCACCTATCCCACCAAACTGTTAAATAATTTTAATAAATTTTTTTTAAATTACTTCATAAATCCGACAGTGTAGTCCACCATCGAGGGCTCCAATTAATCATATTTATTTAATTACCTAATTTTCGCCTGGCAGTATCTTTCTTAAAAAACAACTTAGTTTTGCATATTAATAACATTTGAGTTTAGTTGGAATTGGAGTTAAAATTGGGAATTGCATAGCTAGGGAAAAATCAAGCCAACGATTTGCTGCTTGCATCGTGATTGGCTAGCGGTATTCTTTGAAATAAATAGACAAGCGTAAGTCTATTTCCTATTTCCTATTCTAGGTTCATAGTGTAAGCGCGACTAATTCAACTTAGCACAGTTTGAGTAAATGGAAAATAGGAAATAGACTATAGAGCGTCAGAAAACTGGCCTATTCTGCAAAAAACCGTGCAAGAATAGGATGGCGGTTGGGCACCTTGACACACTGAATCTAGCAGAGAAGAAGTCGTTGTGGTAATCGACTATATGTTAGATAACACAAGAAATACGGTACCTCGCGGTGGAGATAAACTATGAAACTATGAAATACGCAAACTATGAAAGAAATGAGGAACCATAGCTCGCAACAGTGCAATAAGGTCTTGTTTTATACCTTGGCCACCGAGACCAGTAAATAACTGCACAACACCAGACCACGTAAAAGAAATGATGGTTCCAGTTACCGTAGCTGGGATCAGAACTGTTGGTTTATTTAGGATATAGTACTACAATAGTGAAAACCTCTTGTCTGAGTAGAAACGACCCGATATTCCTTAATGCTGGCACGCGGAATGTGTCGCAGCCCAGTACGACTCGGTGGTACTACGGTAACTTGAATGTCTATGTATGCGACGAATGTCCACACCATTTTCTACTCGATGCTCACACAGATTCGGGAAGTTCACCATTGATTTACTCAAACGAACCCGATAGAGACAGATGTTTATGTCGAATTGAATCAAAGACTGTATCTTTTGGCCGAATATGAAGAAGGACGTGAAGAAGTGGTGTCTGAATTGTAGCGAGTTCGCAACCAAAATTCATCCTATCTCAAGGAAGAAAGCTGTTTTAAAACCTGTTCCAGAATATACATGTGCTGGGGGGGGTTGGGGGGTTTCATCCCTGATGATAACAATGATAACATAACGGCTGATAACAATCAAGAATATAGGTACTCAAAATCTGGTACGTTTAATGCATTGCCAAATTTCCCCGTGTGAATAGCTTGAGAAAAACTGTCGTAACTTCCGTCATAACATGTCAGGGCGTGACAGAGTGATTAACAGCAGTGACAACTCTCGCTCGCCATCGTCTGCATCTTCTGCTCGGTTTCCCCAAAACACTTGCTTATGGATTCCCACTCTTCACGGTCCTCCCAATCTCCGTCATCGAATTTTTCCTCGGACAAACAACAAGGGCGGGAACGGCCGTCCACCCCTGAAATTCAGGCATCATCAATAACAGTCACCCTGGTTGAAGACGCACAGATCACCGCTGATCAGTAAACTACAGAGACTGACCAGATAAGAATGACTCAAAACCATGTTGTCGCCATAAGTTGTGGAATATTTCATAACATTTTTCTCGATATCTATTCAAAATTATTAAAGTGCAATGCTATCTTTAGGAACAATAAATGAAACTCCTTTCTTCTGTGTACAAACCTCAGTTTCTGTAGCTAAACATTCAAAAGTTGGGTTGACCGCCCATTTTTACAGTCAGTGTGGTATGTTTTTCTACGAGTAGGTTGGGTTCGTGTGACAATTCTCCCGGCTATTGGATTTGGGATCACCGTTTGGGTTTTACTCCGGAATTGTTTGACCCTTTTTGGTTCTGTATTTTGTAATTGGATTCGGTTCATTTGTTGTGATACTTGTAGTCACTTCATTATTTGGAAAACTGTACCTCGCTGCGCTATACTTTCGTTTCTTGTTGTATTCGGTTACAAATATTTATTTTGCACCCTTTTGAGAGTAAACTTGCGGTATTTAATAGATAGCCATAGCGTACTTTAGTTGGATAGGGGCAAGCGGAAGTAGGGCTGATCAGACATGCCCGGTTAGGGGCAAGCGGAAGTAGGGCTGATCAGACATGCCCACACTCTCGATCCTGTAGTCTTTACATTATTTGATATTTGTTTGCGACTAGCATCAAAAACCTTTAGAAAGTAAACCATGTCGTCAAGACAAAATATGTTACCTGTGAGTTTGTGAGTGTTTGTCTTAACCTTTAGCGAACAATATACGATTGTGGAGAAGTTGAGTCGAGTCACTAAAATCCAATGAAGCTTTAGGCATGGATATAACAGCTTACAATAGCTTCAAGTAGCCTTGCGAGGTAATTATTGGGAAGAACTATACAGATATTTATTTGCCTTTTATAACAGGCCAACTGTGCTGGATTCGTGTTATCTGCAGCCTACTTTTGTATAAATACAGCGATATTTGAACAAGGGTGAATAGTAAATAAGACAACTTCCTGATCAGATAGGATGACATATATTGCAATAGCAATCTTGTTTGAAACTATAAACTAATTGTTATATTGGCAAATCTTTGTGAATTAACTGTTGCAAGGTAGTCATACCCGCCGTAACTATTTACGACTGTGTAACCTTGTGTTGTGCAAGGGGAACTGTACTAGGGGAGGAATTTAAAAAAAGAAAAAAGTTCAAATAATTGCTTTATTTTATAACATATAAGATCTAACAATATTGGCAATGTTGAACGTGCTTGTATGGTTATCTTGAATGCGGCCAAGAATGAATTCGCCAATATCTTGAAATGCGGCCAAGTTTAAAATAATATGTAAATGCTATGCAATGGTGAAAGACTTATAGTTTTTCAAAGAAGTTGCGTTAGAAGTTCGTCAGTTCCGAAACTTGTGTAGCTAATTTCCGCAAGCTTGCGGAAAAGCTCTATGAAAAAATAGTAATCCGCACTTACGTCCCAAGTGCGTGTCGCAAGCTCCCACTTGCAAATTTGCAACTTTTACGAAATTGGGCCCTGTCGTCTGCACAGTGATTCAGTAAGATTGCAACTATACATTTTTGTTAATTTTTTCATTGACATTGTGTCGTCGGTTCTTCTTCCTCTATTGTATACAGTACTATATTCAGTATACAGTATACAGTATATTCAGCACCTCTAAGCTCTGTGTAGCGTATGCCTCTAAGTATCTATAAAAGAAGGCTGCATTGCTTCGGTTGAACTGTGGCCCTGTTTTGTTGGATCATAACATTAAGCTTGCATAATGTTGGAATCAAACCAGCGGAAACGCGTGTTCCTACCGTACAGGCTGGCTGTACGCAGTAGCACATTGCATTAATTCACCGTCTGGACTTGTTTAATAAAATTACATCAAAACAAACATTCAAATGTTGTAATAAAATTACATCTAAACAAACATTTAAATATTGAAATTGTTTCAGAAATACTTCTGTTGCCGTTGGCATCTCTATCGGCTACGGCATCAGTAGTGCTAAGACACTATACAGTATAAGGAAAAAAATAAGGATAAGTGTGAGGAATCAACTTAATAACTCCTATGGACTTTGATTGAGTTTACAATGGTACAGCAGAACCTATCTTTCAGCGACTGTAACAGGTTTCAGTAAAACAATCGTACTACACAGTATTCCTGCAGTGGATTGTTTAACCATAAAGCACAGTGCTGTCTGCTTTACTGAAACCGAAAAAGCATTATTATTTTTGAATCTGCCTTAGTAGATAAACGAGACATAACAATTGTTCCAGAAGATTATGGAAAAATTCTTTTTGGAGAAGTTTGGAAAAAACTACTTTGACAATGTTTCAGTAACAATCTTTTGCCTTCCAAGCGGAACACCTTGCCTTTGCACACCAGAACAATCACTAAGATCCTGGAAACCTACGTTCATATGCTGTACTACTTGGAACTCTATAGCTTAATGGTCCTACTACAGAATAAAAACTTTTTGCTGTCGTCACTGTACTGGTCAAAACATTTATCCCGGGAATGCTTCGGACGGAGATCATCGACTGTCTGACCATCAAGATCTGGTATAATTTGATTGCATTTCAATATATATAAAATAGGTTGATATATTTTGTATTTCTTCCGTAGTTGTTTGTTATACTGGAGGTTCTGATTCCGGATCTATTCCTGAAGGGATATTATGTTATTATGTTATCAAAGATATTATGTTTGAATTAGATGGGTGGAGTAGGCTCAACTATTCAGTTAGATCTAGCATTTATCAATCTTTTGAAAACGCACCACCCTAACAACACTGTCAAATACTACTAAGTGGTTATTTGGATACGCTCGATTTCTGAAAACATTTGGAAAGTTTATGCGGCCCATACCTGAACGGGAGGTCAAATTTCACTGACCCTTGTGGAAGCAAATTTGGGTACCCCTTGTGAGAGCGATTTTTCTTAGGGGTACTTTTTAAAGCGATTTTTGCCATTTTTTAACAAAAAACAGCGATTTTTTAGCCAAAACGCGTTTTTTGGACATTTTAAATTTTTGGAAATTTTAGTCGTAAAACCTAATTTTTGGGCAATTTTCTGACCCCTTGTGGCCAATTTTTTTGCCTCTTGTGGGAGCAATTTCGCGACCCCTTGTGGGCGACTTCGCAGAGGGGGGGGGGGGGAAATTCCCCCCCTTCCCCCCCCCCTTGTCCACCTGTGATGCGGCCCCAATTTCACTGTAGATATTCAACATTTCAAGGGTTCTATTTGAGCTTTCTTTCGATTTCAAGCTCCTGGACTAGTGTTTTCATTTTTCCACTTGCAATTGCGGATATTCAGTTGTTTCAGGTGTTCAATATAAACGGAAATTCATTCGGCTGTCCAATAACCTATTTGCTGAAATTTCCGTTGTGGGCAATGAAGTTCCAAAGTATCGACTTCAATAGTATGCCCGTGTGGCAAACGACCCAGTAAAACTAATGACCGACCACAATCGTGGCTGTATCGACATGGGGGAAGGCAGCCTGCAACTATTTGGTGCCAAGATTCCCGAGATGCTTTCGGCAATGTGAGAGCTGAAGAGAGGATCGCGCGGTGGTGCTGCACCCTCTGCAGCAGCAGAAACGGACAGCCCTTGGATTATGATTGCCCTCAGCCCTTGGATTGAGGTACTTCGAAATTATACCTTTTATTTATTTATTTATTTATTTATTTATGTATTTATTTATTTATTTGATGCAAAGTTGCAACAATATCCCTATTATAATTCCAAAAATAAGGCTGGCGATAATATATACTTGAATTGGAGTAACGGTTGATTCACAGGCTGTAGTAGATATGTTTCCCATTGGTGAAGTGGTACTGCCAGTTGCTGGAAATTTTTGCGGCTGTGGGCGTCTTTAGAGATAAAATTGTTCTTGTTGTTGTTGCTGGTGATGACGATGATCGTTCATGGCTTAGAGTGGTTTCTGTTGAACAGTAGCAGTTGTGGATCAAAAGAAAGTCATACTGGGCTTTCACGTAGTGATCACTGGAGCAAGACAATGAAAACATTAATGTTCGGCGGATTTTTTAGAATTGTTGCGTTACGTTAGAGAGAAGTTCAATGTCACAATTAGAGAAAAAGTCGATTTGATTGTATCGCCCAACATTTGGAGGGGTCACATGTCCAGAGAGGAATACAGTTGTACTAAGGGGGACAATCGATTTTATGTAAGCAATGGTAACAGGTATAGATAGTATAGATGAACCAAACATGATTTGACGAGCCAAAGTGGTGGAGATATCCAACCGTTGTACAAGCTTTCAGAAGATTTTATTTTCAACCATTGCAGTGTAGTTTGGAGTGTTTTGATCACATTTATTTATTTTCTAGAGCACAGGCGTTATTGCTTGAAACCAAATTTAGCTATTACAATGCAGAAAATTGTGATGCAACTACCTTTAGTAGTTGTTTGAATTCAGGGTCGATAGCCGCAGGCTGTCGATGCTTGGAGCCCCACCCGGTCCTCCTTCTCGGTTACGTGTTCAGTTTTCTCATTTTTGATTAAAGGTTTTACTTTTTAGGATCGAGTTCAAAAGTGCTAGGGAAGAAAAGAGCGAAGATCCGGTAGGGAGACTGAAAATGAGTTCTAAGAAAAACTATTGATTGATTGAAATGAAACTTTTCACAGTTCAGGTAGGAACGAAGCAGTTTAAAAATTTTAAAATGAATGACTTGACATCATCTACATTATCGGGCACAATTGAAAGCACTCAAGAAGCTTAAAGTTAATTTGCAAACAGGTTATGTGCTTCGAAGCAAAAAACCAAAAATATAGGTATTTCTAGCCCTCTAAAAATTTTTGACTTTTGACATACCTAAAGCTGTCAGTTCCAGAGAATACATGATCAAAATTAGGGGGTTATTGTCAAACTTGGATCTGACAGAACAATTTGCTAAGAGTGGGGGATCTAGCGATTGGGCTTTTGAAATGGTCACGAATGCTAATTTAATTATTTTTCCCTTTAACTTTAACAAAGGTAGTAAAACAATAATCTCCCCGAAACAAGAAAGTAGGGATTTGTCTCTGGCAATGTCTAGCTGTCGCTTTCAGTGACTGCAAACGATACGCTCTGCTGAGTCAGTAAAAACATACGATTTTACAACTTTATTTACTAAATTAGAGCACACAACAATTAATAAAGCCATTTCTGATTTACCTAAGGACACTCTACTCACCAAATTACACCTGCGATACAATAAAGTATACTGGGGAAATGGGGAACCTAAATACCCTACACTTGACTATTATGATGCAATAGACATGACTAAATGACTAATCGACAGCACTTTCCTTAACACAGGAGATAAAATTTTTAAACAACAAATTGGAATCCCAATGGGTAAAAATTCAGCCCCAAGAATTGCAAATATTACTTTACACCATTTCGAATACAACATTATACTAAATGAAAAGAATACCGCAAGTACAGAACTATCATCGAATACACACAAAAATATAATGACATGACCACTTTTAATGATCAAAACATTTCTGACCTCACTATAAAGGACATGTATCCTCATGAGTTAGATCGTAATAAAGTAAATATAGATAATACCGAAGCCAATGTATTAGACCTGAAAATTAGTCTACATAACAATACTTTTGAAACCGACATATACTACAAAAGATAAGAAATCAATTTCAGTATAAACGGCTTTCCACCTCCATCCACATAAATTTCGAGCTCTGTTTTCAAAAATATTATAAGAACCAACATCGTCAGAGCAGCTACTATTTGCAGCACACGCAAATCTTTTGTAACACAGGTGGCAGAACTTAGAGAAAATCTTCTAGCAAGAGGCTATTCGAAGATTTTCTAACAATTGTTCAATACAACTTTATTAAAAATTAGCTGGATTCACAATAATTTGATGGTACAATACACATAAGTCATATACCGTAAGGAGCGACCATAATTATATCTGTTGTCATAATTAAAGTCTAGCTAGCCTTCGGCATAGTTACAGATCCTTCGTTTTACGAGGATCATCCCACCCTAATTTCGCTTACGACAATTATGGTTACAACCTAATACGGACTAAATCCTTCTGTCATAATTAAAGGCTTTCAAGCTTTAAAAACAGTTATAGATCCTTCCTTTTCGAGGATCAGTACTCTTTACTAATGCCACTAGTGATACCCACATTATTCGAGGATCAGTACCCTTTACTAATGCCACTAGTGATACCCACATTATTCGGAATTCTATCCTGTCTGCACTAGCTGGCAAAGATTGGGGTTTGACTAAAGAAGATCTGCGGTCTATCTATATCACCTTTGTCCGATCGGCGCTGGAGTAGTGCGCCGCTGTGTGGGGGATCACGGCGGCCCCCACCCACATTCAGGCCACTGAGAAGATCCAGAATAGAGCATGTCGTCTAATCTCTGGATGCTACAGCTCCTCGCCTATAGAAGCATTGCAGCTGGAAGCAGCTGTACCACCTTTCCAGCACAGGGTCCGCTATTTGGCAGCTAAATCCTACGAAAAATGCCTAGGCCAACCACCAGACAGTCTCCGCTTTGCTGTGGCCAACCAGTCAGTCGACCACTGTAGAACGCTGAAGTCACAGCCTAGCTGGAGGAAGGAAGCAGCTAATATCTCGGCGGAAGCTGGCTTAAGAGACTACCCCAGAGATCCGATCCGTCAGCATCTGCCTATGCCTCCCTGGAGTCAAACCATTCTGCTGGAAACGGACACCTCACTCAACTCGGTATGCCCACGCTCACTGCCACCGGACGACAAGAAACGCATAGCGCAGGCGACACTCGAACGCCTGCCTACCCCAAGCTACGCAATCTGGACGGATGGCTCGGCTTCCGGTGGCACAACCAAAGGTGGCAGTGGTGTATACGTGGTAGAATCAGCAACTGGCCGTCGCACCCACCTAGCCTACCCTGCTGGACAGATCTGCTCTAGCTATAGGGCGGAGATGCTAGCTATCGTCAGAGGACTAGAATGGATAGTGGAAAAAGGGCAGTGGCTGACCGGCAGAACAATTCGAATTTACACTGACTCCCTATCATCAATCCAGTATCTGGCCGGTGGTCCACCGCCCACCGCGAGTGAGCTGGAAATGGAGCTCTGGCGAATATTAGCTGTCCTGTCAGCCAGAGGAATCCGCACAAGTCTTATGTGGGTTCCTAGCCATTGTGATATCAGTGGCAACGAAACAGCTGATAGGTTGGCAAAGAACGGAGCGAAACTGTCCCAGACCATGACCCCCATTGACTATAAATCTGCGACAGCAGTTCTGCGGCGCTCTATCAATCATACATGGAGGACCAGTCTTACACACGACCGAACTAGGGCTATCTATCACGATAGAGGTCCTGTACCCCTGGCAAACGAATGCGGACTGTCTAAGAGCGAGCGGGTAGCCCTATCCCAACTGAGAACTGGCAAATCTATGCTGCTTGCGCAGTACAGGCACACTATCAACCCAGCCCTGCAAAATTCCCCGAATTGCCCGAATTGCTCCGAATCGGAAGAGACCCTGCAACATCTCCTCCTCGAATGCCCCGCAACCGACGCAGCCCGATACCGGCACCTTGATACTGGGAAAGGCCTGGCCGTCCTATGGGAGAACCCTCGGGATGTGGTGGTCTTCCTCAGGGGTATCGGGCGCCTTTAGCCCGGCTGTATGGATCCGCTCCGCCAGGCCACACTGATGATGATGATACCCACATTATTAAGCACCTACACTAACTCCTTCGCTCATTTTTTGGCACTAACCACAAGAGGAATAATTGTATGTAACTAATTGTGTTGTTAACCTGCTTGGTCAATAATGAACGGGTTTGTCCCGTCTGGTCATAATTATGGGAAAATATTCGTTATTTCCTTCGATTTCTATTCAAATTAATAGAAATTCTATGCAACCACTAAATGCAAGCTTTTGTGTCAAGTCTCCGGCTTTCTAGCTAATCGCACTATAAAATGCGAGCATTCAAAATTTCAAGTTCAGTCTTGAGTGGGTCTTTCTGTGTGTTGGACGGGTTATTTGGGGGTCATATTTAATTTTTTGATTTATTGACGATTACGATTTGTCTGCGGTTCACTAGGTCGGAATTTTCGAAGGTTTGTTGTAGTTTTTGTCTTTAGATATTCTTAAGAATTATATATCTAGTGCCTGGATTTCTGTTATGAATCTGTTACTGATGCGCCTAAAAGACTGAATTTTCTTCGGTTTTGTAAATTATGTTTAAAATAAATTGGTGTTATTAAACTTTTTCAGCCCCTTTTGCAGCAGTTGCTTAGGTAATCGAATGAGTTAAGTCGGACATACACACACTCACGATCCTACAATCATAATATTTCGATTATTGCGACAAGCATTACCTCTACAACTGGCGACCGTTTTCACAGGTGATTAGTATGTCCGACTTTTCTCGTTCGTTTTAAAATGTTTTAAATAAAATTGCTCGTTTATTCTCAGAAATGTCTCAAAACCAGGCACCAGACGTTTCCAATGATTTTTTGAACCGAAACTGAAAATGTCTTTTACCGCGGAGGGGGGGGGTCGGAGATCGGGATTCCCCGATTACTATTCGGAATCCCACTCCCACAAAATTCGGAAACCCCCAGCAGTATTAATGAAAACAGTTCGACATCCATTTTGTTGATGTTATTGTTTGGTGATGCAATAAAAAAGGTGATGTTCTTTTATTAGTTTTGATTAGGTTACATATAGTCGTTGAATCTATAACACAAATATTAACGTAATGTAAACTCCGCTATTAAAAGTATATAAAGTAGACATTGTGTCAATGTCAATACGTATGGGTCCTTTATTGATGATGAAAGTTTTCTGTTTCAGAGTTCCAAATTCTGGAAGTTCCAAATACAAGGAACACAAGTTCAAAGTTTCAGCCCAGAGTAGCATCCAAATTTGTTGGAATTCCAAGCAAAACCTGATACAGACATTGATTCTTTCATTTGAGCATTTTCAGAAAGACTGATTTGGCATGTTATCTTGACTAGCTATTGCTTCGAATGGCGCAACTGCATCAAAAGTTTTACCACATTATCTCACATGAGGAGCACTAACAACTTAATAATGTATGTTTATTGAATCAACAACTACTTGAGGTGGTGGTATCCTTTTGTGCAGTGCATTTGTCGTTATTCTTTGAAACGCTATAACTTTCGCAATTTTGGGAGTTGGAAAGAGCTTTATACATCGTTTTAAAGCTTATAATCTATACATTCAGATGAGCGTACGAAACCAGCAAAATTAGCACAAAAATAGCAAAAATTTTCTGGCATACTGACTTTTGACAGGCCAAATATAGACAAAAAATATTTGAACATGGATTTCTCAAAACTGTAGAATCGGCCAAAATTTTTTCTTGTGTCATGATATGAAGGACATATGCGCCGAGGGACTTTTTTTGGATTTGGCTCAACAAGCCTTAATACTCCAGAAAATCCGGCGAATGAGCGGTGACACGAAATTTCGCAACTTTGTATTTAATTTTCTCGCAACTGGCGAAGTTTTAGCTCAAACCAAGAAAAATGTCCCTCCGCAATAGTGCGAATTTTCATTCTGGTGAAAATCTCCGGAATCTGTTGAATAGTGTTTGAGAAATCGATGTTTAAAACAAAATAATCTCAGTTTTTGCCAAAATGGGTTTTCGGCCAAATCTCTAGCTTAGAGCAACGAAGCCCAGCTAATAGGCACTGATAAAATGGGCAATTAGACCGCTTATCGATTGAGTATAAATAACCGAAAATTGTTCGTATCATTTAGCAGTAATTTTGAAAAAACTGATTTTTTCGAAAGCAACCGTTTTTGATCCCAAAAATTGTTTTTGGCTTATACTGACTTAACCACTAGAGATAGCTCAAATGTTGTAAAAGCAAAAATGTTCGTTTTAGTACCCTCTTTCCATTGATAACAACCAATCTGATGTATCGACTACCTACTGAGAGTATAATGCCTAAAACGGAAAATTTCTCATCTTTTCACCCAAAAATGTGGGACTGGTCCGAGAATGTCAAAAAGCACCAAAATAGCATATTTGGAAAGTTTCGACTACTTTCATAGAGAATTGAGGTCTCTAGGGTCAAATTTACACAAAAGGAAACCACCACCTTAATACACTTGTGACTAGAATTACGTTCAAACGTTACTTAATACACTCTGTGGCGATCAACTGAATGGAAAAATCTAGAGCCCATCTCAACCCCCAGCTACTACAATTTTCTTCCTTGTATGCTGATAACTGATACCCACTATTGTTTCTGACAACAACGCACACGCCAACCATACAACGACTTAGAATCCACTGGGCAGACTGGACTGGAATTTTAGGCAAGAACTTCCTTATAGGTCATAAAAGGCTGTAGCTGCCGAGCTTTTAGCAGCGGATGTTCTTGCTAAGACACATAGAAGGTTCTTATAGAGTAATGTAATTTCAAAACACGCTGCAAAACAACTTACATTGTGAGCTCGTGTAAAATTTGACTAGAACCAGATTTTTCCAAATGATGATAAATCATCGTCAACTTATTTCAACGGTGAACATCCAAAGCGCAATTTATTCTTTAGAAGATTGACATATAGTCTTTCATGAGAAAGATGACGATAAAACAAATTTGCATTAATGTGGCCCAACAACCTTATGCGGGCTGATCTCAGCTGTGCAATCCCTACCATTGCCAAGGATTCGGATTTTTGCATTTGAATTTTTGTTCGGGCTTGGTATTATTTGAAGCAAAAATTCCTTAAGTACTGCCTGCTGCAGACGCGTTCAAACGGAAGCTTCAGGAGGAAAGCTTGCGACAAAAGCGTCATTGTAGTTTCAGATTCTGATAATGAAGAAGAAAAGGATGCTGATTAGTTGGAATATGACGAGGAACAACCTTATTTTTGATGGAAAAAGCGAGTCAAGAGATATCATAGATATCATTTGATAGATGGTGAAGTATAGGAAGTAGGGTCGCCAAAGACAAAAGACAAACGGCGACTAAACCTGTAAGCTTCGGATTTTAATTAAACATTACAAAAATCAGCATTCACAATTAAAATAGTCCAAGTTTGCACAACTCTTTAATAGATTTCTTCAAGCAGTGGCTCATAGTAAGAGGGACTGACGGAGGGGGGTTTGGAGGAGAGCAACTGCGGATGAAGCCTGATGTTCGGCAACTCATGAAAGAAGTGCTGGTATTTGATTAACCTCTGCTTTGCGGTAATGAAGAGTTAGCACGTGTAAACCAAATCATTAACAAGCTGTTAGAAATGCTTAGCACAAAGGTTCGATAAAAATCATGGAAGCTAACCCAACAAACGGTCAACTGAAACAGTTATTTCCACATGACACACCACGGAGACACAATCGTTACTTCCTTGTGTGCGTTTGTAGTAAACAAAAAGATCAATTTGGAAGCCCGCCATTTCCCAGGTTGCGACTAACACATTTTGCCATGCTCCTTAATGACGAGATGGTGTCTGACCACTGTAGGTTTACCTAGGCTTTTCCCCTCGGGTTTGTAGTCATTTTCGTCCCAAATTCAAGAAAGTTTGGCCGTAGTCAATGAGTTAAAAAGTTTAATTGAAAGGCGGTGAAGGGGCTGTAAGTAAAATTCTGCAGTCTTACTCCTCAAAAACTCAGAATCTGAGTAAACAAGAACTGTAATTAATAGGAGCTCATTAAGTCGGTCAGCTCCAAGCAAAAGCGAAAGAATTCGCTTATTGATGATGAGGTGGTGGAAGAAGTGAAGGCACCGCGCCGCAGAGGCAAAAATCCGCCAAAGAAATGTAAGTTTTACTTCATGGAATGTTTTTATACAAGTTGTCAACAGGACCATCATGTATGAGCCATAAGGGCGCAAGTTCTAGAATTAGGAATATCATTGCCAACTGAACAGCCTGGAATAGCCAACTGAATTTTTGTCCATCAAAACATCTTTCCGTCCAGTCTTTGAAAAGATTGTTCTGTTTAAAGTTGCAGACTGTTCCTTGTTTTGTTTAAAACCCGATAAAAGTCTGAAAGCCTCGATTGGCAAAACTTATGAATGTATATAGCAAATAAGACCACCACAAACCACAGTCAACCACATTGGAGCACGTTGAGCTCTGTAGTTGTAGATACAGCAGCAGCAGTGTTGTTGCCAATTGTACCGCAGACATTTGTGTAGTAACGTGAAGACAATGAATCACGCAATGATCCCACTCTCGTCGCCAAAATATAGTAAAGCAAGTTATCATCAGAAAGTTATATTCATGCTAAGTCATCTTCAGTATCAACAGAAGAAAAATGGATAACAAAAATAAATAAATCCTACCGGCATCAACGGGTTGTCGCGCATTTTCCTCTCATTGCTCTGTGCTTATATTGGCTCGGGCTAAAACTCAGTTTTGGAACATTTTCAGACTTTGACCCTATCACGACTTTTTCCCTGCTCGCTGAGAGCTTTCGAATAAGTACCACATTGACAACTTTTAGGACAATTTTTAAAATTCCGGTTTTTCCGGGAATTCCCGGATGTTCAGTTTTTCGGCTGTAATTTTCGCTGGACGCATTTCCGGAAAATGTCGCAAGAAGGAAAGTTGCTCAGCTCGACGAGTTCTTTCATTTGAGTACCATAGCGACCACTTTCCGAAAAATTTTTCAAAATCCGGAATTTTCCGGGTCGAATATCTCGAAATCCGTAAATTTTCCGGAAATTTCGATTTCAGATTCGAAATCAGCACCACCGACTTACCCTATGACCAGCTTTTAAGCATAATCCGAGACAAAAAATTTTTACGTTTCCCTTGGATTTCCCTTACGATTTTTAAATTTCCGGGAGCCGCCATTCCCGGAATCCGGGAGATATCGGGATGCCCTTACAAACGGGAGCACTTCAGGTCACCCTCCAACTATGGTGAGAGTTTCAGCCCGATCGGTCCGCCAATCTCGAGAAAAAGGGGGGGACACAAATGTTGACCGGAATAATAAATAAATAAATAAATAAATAAATAAACTTAGCCATATCAAAGGGTTGTCTTTTTTTAAAAAAATGCGACAACCCAATAACACTGTATCGCAGTTGTTGTTGCTACTAGTGCCTGCGCTGTTGTTGAAGGTTATGCCTTCTGATGATGTTGATGACAATGAGTTTTGCGGACAGTTGTGGTTATTTTTAGAATCTGTTTGCAACGAGGGCAAGCTGAGCCCGAATCTTCGAACACTGATAGAAATAATAGTGTAGGTAGATTTATGAACAAGGAAACGTTAGTGTCTAATCTTAAATAGTGGTTGCAAAGCATATTGGTATAAAAAATCAAGGTTTATGTTTCCTGGCAATGATTGACCACAGATGTCAATTGCTAGGTTGTAATTATTATTCCGGGATAGAACGTGCAACTTCCCATGCAATCAGCTTGGCCATATGCACCGGCTGAAACAGAAAGCTAACTGTTTAGAAATTGGATTAATCATCAGTCGCTGTGTACCCTTGTCCAAAGTTTACCAAAAGGTTGGTTACCAAAGCAGGTTTAAAACGACACGTTGATTCATAAATTATAAACTCATAAATTCAGAACAAAATTGGCTCTATCAGATTAAATGTACAAACTATGAGCTAATTAAATGATTTAGTAACGCAAGATTAGGCATGCAAACATATACAATTATTTTCTCAAAGTTTAAAATCAACGTTCCTAAGCATTGCGATACTCCATATATCGCTGCTTGGACTCTCAATAAAATAGTTTTTTAATCCCAGACAGGGACTATTCCCTGAGAAGACTCAAGATGAATTTGCGGCAAGTGATGAAGTAGTCATAGGCCAGAACAAGTGTGACGTTTTCGCCAGGAAATTTCCCAGCAACAAGAAAAATTAAACCTTCCCTAACTTATAGGACATCAACGTATCCCCGCCAAAAAATCGTTTTTGATCAGCACTTTCGGTTGGATGAAAGTCGGACTATTGTAGTACTTGGGAATCTTCTTAAGCGGGAAGTCGTTTCCAAATTCAAACATCCCGCGATAGTGAGTTAGTGTAGGTTTCATTCCGCATACCAGTTAATAAGGAGGCCTGCGGTTGTGAAGTTACGATTCACGTAACGTTGCTACAAAACTCTGACAGGAGTTCCACTGCCTGAAGTAAAAAACAATGTTTCCGAGGACTTCTCGAAACTGGAAAGGCATTCCCTATTTGAGTGACGCTCGATCTTTAGTATGTTTTTGTTACTATGCACAAGTGAAGTCTCGGATGATTGAGACCTGTGGACTGTCCGAAATCAATAGGTTGAAGGCATCCGTCCAGTGCCATCAGCTTCATGGTGGCATTTGCTTCATTGGAATGGATACTTCCCCCATTCACTTCCTCATTACATCAAACCAGTCTAGTTTGGGAGAGTGGAGTGATAATACAAATCAGATTTAGGATGTTTGATTATTCTCATCAACTTCTTGCCTAAATGAAAGCAGCTGGGGAAGTATCGTGGATCTTTGTACTAGCATATCCTTAACAATGAACATTATTTACCTGAATCTTTCCTTAAGGACTGAGCAACAGATTGATACTCACTATTCGACAAATATGGCTGAGACTACAACTGGGATTTTTGAAATTTGTGTTCCTATTCATATGATTTTCATATTCATATCATATCATTCATTCACAAGCTTATCAGGATTAGTCAAATAAAGGTAAAGCGCGTTAAAGCGTAAAGGTAATATCAAGGGCACGAGAGATGGTCAATCACTTCAAACAGAAACCATATCACAATGATTATTTCAGAAGTAGTTATAGCAGTTTTGCATTCGCTAACTATCAACCTTTTGCTGATTTCCATGCTTTGCCGGAAAAGTATTTGGCTTATAATCTATTTAAATTCGCCTATAGATATTGTGAAAGACGTCGACGACCTCATTTGCTTAAAAAAACGTGGCTTTGACAGAAAGTGTCAAAGTGATGTTTGTTTTAACTGGCAGCGTTCGAAAGCTTCTGTATATTGAAATGCCCTTCACGCACATTTGGAACAAAATATACGTTTCAAGGCGTTGCAGCGACCTAGAAGTTTTTAAAACGACGTTTTTAGTTTATAGCTGGTCGTACTCATTTTCACACTGAATGCCGTTACTAAACGTGTGCCACATTCACTTACGATGAGACCTCAATCCAGATTGAGTAGATAGATCCTTCAATTGTTGGAACATACTTCATGTATATTCTGTTAGCATCCTAAAACAAGCATATAGAGCAGAGTTTGAGTTGAAGTAATGATTAAATAACTTATTAATCCATTAACTTACTAAATTAATGAAAGAACCAACAAAAGTAAGATGTGACACAACAAGTTCGTGAGAAGAATACGCCCTCTCTTGATCCGTGGGTACCTCCTGTGTCAGCTGACATGAATTATGAGTTTGGACATGATCCCAACATGCTGACCGTTTATTTATTGATTTGGTCTCGTGACTAAATTTGCCAGAATGTGGATATCCCATTATACCGATGCCTGTCTTTTCAGTGCGACGAAAATTTGAAAATGGTCACGATTTTTTCGATAAGGTTCAATAATTCTTCTACTGGCAGATGTTGAAGGCTACATATATTAGCAAAATAAGATACCAGCATGTTTGAAAACTGGCTTCCCTTTTAGATTGGATAGGACGGCAGTTTTCTTTAAGACCAGAAACTACACGTTCACCGAAACATAAATCCGTAAGATTATTTGTGCAAATACTCGTCGTTTCAAAGCACTGGTCTTCAAATTTTAGCAGTATCAAAAACGTAGGAGAAAGACCATATAATATCATTAATGGATTTAACCAACACATTTAGTGCACACCCATACATTTAGTGTACTCTGTCTGTACAAACTTTTGGTCAGTTTCAGAAAACACAAAACACACTCGTTGATTTACGAGATTGATGGTTCAGAGAGGGATGTTTTACGCAAAAAATAGTAGCACCAAAAGGGTCAGCCACAGTAATTGCGTTTTGATTACTGTCAAGCATGCTTAGGAAGGCCTTCACTCTCAGTAAATACTTTGCTTTGACATATGTACCTGCTTTCATACCATTCACAATATCGATTGAGTCAGTACCATTCCCGTTGTTATCCATCTCCCCATCTCCCCGCCAGTCCTTCAACTTTAATGCCACAGAACTATGCTTGACAACTGTTTCATTAAAATAGGAAACACGCTTCCTCCATTTACCTATATAGCCCATATAGCTAGACCGATAAACCTTTACGAAATCGACTTTGATGAGCACTTCTATAGTAATGTTCTCATTTCAAGTTATTATCTTCTCATGTATTATCTCTACGACAAGCACAGTCCACATCAACCACCTCAGGCCAATAGGTTGCAAAGCAGAATAACCGAAAGCCTACGAAAAAATTGGTGGCGGACGAATTTTATAATTTAGCTAACACTTTAGCAATTTATGACAGCCCACACCGCTCCTACGAAATGTCTAACTTGAATAACAAATCTGACTCAACAGTCAATGTGTACGAATCTGCAGAGCCACTTTCATAAAGATTTATTCGCCTTTACATTGCGTTCGGTGCTTGCTAGAAGCTGTTTTTGCAGCTTTATCATCGACGAGCCAGAAGATATTGATTCTACCTGTAATCGCACAGCTGTCACTTTCTTCATCCGAGGATACTACATTCATGTTCATAAAATCATCTTTAACGTTCCCATGCTGTCTAAAATTTCTGGCAAGCTGTTCAGCAAGGTTTTGCGCTTCAGTAGCGTCCGATGATAAATTCGACCTTTGATCTGTCGGGAACAATTTTTGAGGTTCCTTGGCAAGTTGAGGGTAATGTTGCAAGCGGAATTAGCTAAGAGCTAGACTTCAAACCAAACCTGAAACAGCAAAAGATAGTGTTTTCAATCAAAATACTGCTCATAAACACGGAACTTCCCTGGAAAGAAAGAAGAATAATGTTAACAGAATTTGTTATATTCGACACAGTGAAACTTTTCCGCTTTTAACTGCTTGAGGAAACTGCTTACGGAAAAGTAGTTAAACTTAACTCGCTTAGCACCACGTCTTTGTTGACAGAGTAAGGACGGAGTTCACCAAAGTAAAGATATAAAACACTCAACTGTGTGAAGTTTAGCATATATGCATGCGTGAAAACTGTAAAAGTGGGCCAAATAGTAGAATTTCCGTCGCAGTTCTTGAAAGCACATTTTAGATGATAGTTACCATTTTAGCTACATTTTGACAGGAAAAGCATAATAACAGTGTAAATTAACTGTTACCATTCTGTCAAGTTGTATGGCTTGGATGGAACTATAAGAAAAAACGTCGCAAGCTTTTCAATCCAAACAGTCAAAAGAGGAGAAATAAAGGACGACGTAAGTAAATTTTAATGTCCGAACTGGACAAAAGTTCTCGTTTCGTCGGGGTTACCAGCTTCTTTAGTTTGCAAACCTACCACTGTCTCCATGTGCCTCCTCAAAGAAGTATAAATGATAAGTAATCATATGTGAACTAAAACGTGCAGTACAATAATCAATGTTATTCGTTAGCCATTATGATGTGAAATAAACTGATGGAGACAAGCTTACAGCAAACATACTTAAATCCATTCAACAACATTTTTTATCAGTGTTAACCAACTACTAAGTTTTGGATTCAGTTTACAACTAAGATAATTAAAAGCACTAGTTCAGTATCCGAGTAAACATGTCCAAAAAGGGGTTCAGTGTATTTCATTGCCGGCAGCCCACAGATGCAGCTGGTACTAGCTCGTGACCCGGTGGGTTCACCTGTTCTTCTAATTGATTTAAAGTTTTATAAACAGTGTCATTTCCGCAAACCATACAGCAAGTGGTACTTTTGTGGAAAGCACAAGCTACAGGAATGAGCATTTGGTCACAAGCTACGGATAGAATTTGGCAATATTTTTGCAAAAAACTACTACTGTTTTTTATGATAGCAGCTTATGGGATAGCAGTTGGAAGATTATTATGAATAGAATAGAATAATTGGCCTCTATGAAACCTTCATGTTGATACCCTTAGGTTACTGGTTGCGCAGTTCAAGAAATGACGGATTACTTGTTTCTGCAAGCATTACAAGTTTTCAATGCCAAAGTAAAAGAAACTGGTTATTTCTTTCTTCGAAAAGCTAGAAAGGTGTTTTCCAAGGCAAAAAAGGAGGGATCAATGAGATCCTTTGAATGAATAGTCATAACCATGTTGTTGCTGCCTAGCTGTCAGAAATCGGCAAAAAATTGCCCTGAACGGAAATGTCGAATTTTAAAGCGGGATTGAGAGTGTGAACAAGAGACTTAATTTTGAGATTTGCCAAATTCCATCTTGATTTAAGCCGTCCTAACAGTATGTGCCCAAACCGAATCATCTCCTTAAGTAAACCAAAAAATGATCGAGAAGTAGCATCTTGGGTTTATAACCTGATAAGCTTTTATCTTGCGAAACTACAAATGTACAGAGCATTAAGTAAGGCGTTCAAATTGAGAAAAATGTTTTCTTCAACAAAGTTATATTAAACGTTGTTCTTGATAAGACCTCTTACAGCAGCGGCAGATGTTACTCATTTCAAAGGGGTTATAATTTAATCCAGTAGTTTTATAGACTGAATATTAAAGCTGAGCTAGTGTTTGGCAGGTGTTGACATGTCTTGATAAGACCTGGACACCTTTGAGAAACTAAATGTGTTTTGAAGTATTTGAAAAGGTTGCTTATAAAGTAATAAATTTTTTAACAAATCTTAATATTAAGCCAGTACAGACGTTTTAGATGGTTTTAGATGAAAGAATGGCTATAGCATTTTAAGATTGTCTTTTTAAGGTTTTACCATCTAGATTTTAATTGACTCAAGAGTTGTAATGAGAACTTATCCGTTGAAATCATTGGCTATGGTTGTGAGAGTTTGTAATGCTAGGTTTTTATCAAGTTGGAGCGTACAATATTTATTCTGTTGAAAGCAAAGGTTTATTCCGTATAACCGAAAATATAACAAAACCAGAGAAGAATTTTTCTACCTTGAGCACACAGCTCCTCAAAAATCATGTAACTTTAAGTTTTATTCAACTAAAGCATGCATAGTACAATTATAAGTTAGTTCATTCAATAGGCACTGTAGTTTCACAGTAGACTGATGTATCTTCGGTTGACACAACTGTTTTAGTGGTTCGTAAAGATATCAAATCCAATTCAATCCAACTAGTGACCTGTCGTTATGTGCTGGAGCACTTTGCTAATTCTTTATTTTCTAAAAATAGTTCAAGCAGAAAATGAAAACAACTTAAGGGGGGGGTCCATTTTTGGGCCATTTTTTCGACTTTCTCCGATCTCGCTGATTTTCACATATGTTATTGTCCGAATGGTATATTTTAACGAGTTTTTAAAATTAAAGTCGTAACTCTTACGGTTGTCGAGTAATTTCACCTCAAAGTTGAGATTTCATGTGTTAAACATAGGAAATTTAAAAAGTTGTCACTTTTTCGCGTGCGCCAAAAAGATCTCCCGGCAAGCGTTGGTGAATCTGGACAAATTATACATTAAAATAACGCTGAAATGTTAAACTGCGGTACCCTGGAATTAGAATTTTAATTTAGGCCTTTAAAATTTTTTAATTAATTTCTGAAGGATTAAAATTTAACACGATTTGAGCATCAAGTCAATGAAATGAACACATGAAATCTCAACTTTGAGGTGAAATTACTCGACAGCTACGACGAAATTAAAGTCGTAGCTCGTAAGAGCTACGACTTTAATTTTAAAAACTCGTTAAAATATACCATTTGGACAATAAAATTTGTGAAAATCAGCCAAATCGGAGAAACTCGAAAAAATGGCCCAAAAATGGACCCCCCCCCCTTAAGCTCGTTAAAAGATTTGCCATAGTTTTCACTTTCGCTTTCTATCCTAAAACGAACTGTCTCTCAAACACTAAATTTTGGATACTGGGGTAAATTTGCGAGCACTAGACGAGCCATCATGTTTGTCCTTATCGTAATGATAATGAGTAACGTCATATTAATTATATGAGGTTTTATTAACAATCAGTAGTCAATTAAAGCCGCTAACCTCTAACCTCCATCCAATTAGAGCAAGACAGGATATTCCAAAAGTACAAGCCACATCAGTAACAATTCCTCTAAAACAAGTAAACAAAATTTTATCACCTGCTACCGTAACACTATAACGGAATATCCGAGTGCTTAGTGGTTCGATTCACGACAGTGATCCTCAATTAAATTCAGTGAAAGACTTTACAAGTAACGGTTTTATCCATTAAACTCCATTCAATTTTAGTTACTGTAATTTTAAGCTATCAAATTTATTAATTACTAAGTTTATCAAATTAATTTAACAATCACTATTTCTCAGTGTCAAATAGACGAATGATTATCATCTCTGGTGATGCAAAGTCTCCAATCACTTTTATCTACATTTACCCAATTACTGCATCTGTCAAAGGTGGATTGTGGCAGGTACAATGAAAGGCAAGGTTAGGTAAGCTACAATTTACCAAGAACATTGATTTTCATCAAGTACGAAGATGGTCAATCCACTGAACTGCTGGCCGGCAAAGGCTGGACAGGTGCATATGTTATTTCCGTCTCCAAATGTAATCATATAGAACAAGTATGGCATGTTATCCAATATTTTATAGGATAGACATTTTCTGCCAATCCAATGTAATGTGGCCACTGTATCACAGCGAATCGGCGGCTGCTGACATCTCACAGACTCTGCACGTGGTGTCCAATTCTCACCCTACAAAAACGGAAAATTTCAAAATTATTGTTAGTTAATTACCTATTTGAAGAAGTTTTTTAAATCTCTAAGTTATGAAGTTCTCTCCAACACGAATAGTTTCAACATTCTTATCGTAGTGTGATGTTCAATCCATCTCAGCTGAATCATGTAGACAATTGTGCAAAACTTTGAGTTATTCAAAATTCAACAGCTCCCGTTGCAAGAAAAGGGCAATTATCTAACCTTAGATATGCGACGACGCCACGAAAAACATATGGATTAGAAAATCCGACATTCAACTGCGCAAATAATTGCTAACACCAGAAATAAATAATAAAAATCGAGCAACTGATTTTAGAAAATGTGCTTGCTTACGATGAAATATATAATTGAAGGTTACCTTAATTTCCAGAACAAAACTAATGGTTAAGAGCATCAGCAGCCTGAAGAAAAAATAATGCGTGATTTTAGGAGTCTATATAAGGCAAAGACTAAAAACAAAACACTACTAAAGATTATACTAAAATTTAAACAAATGCTTGATAATAGCATCAGGGACAAGAAAGAAGTGACACACAAACACACCAGAACGCTAATGAAAGTTATATCAAAACATTAAAGAACTTAGTTATGTAAAATTGATAATTTTATTTAATTGCATTGTGTAAAACTATTGAGTAAGCTGGACGAATGGAATATTCTCCAGCGGACACACTGAATTTTTCGTAATAGAATTGACAAAATTATTTTTGGATCTTGAATCAGAACCAGCTGACCAAAAATCATGGTTAACGAAGGTGTTTTTGATAAAACACAGATAAAACTAATACCAGATACCTGAGAAACTAACAGACAGTTAAGAAAACAAAAGCCGATGGCCAGCGGCATGCGTAGTTTTTGGCCTAATAAGAAGCAGTTGCCGTATAGCACATCAACTGGCCTAGTTGATGAAAGAGCGAATCCCCAAAGTTGATCATAATCCGTCAGTTTGACTGACAAACTTTAAAACCTGAGAAATCTGACTGTATCGAGGGAACCGATCCAGGCGAAAGTAACTGTAACTATTTAAGTCAACTATTTAAAAATCTATAATTAGCTTTTTCATAGTTTCTTGATTGACTAGGATAGTTTAGAGCTGACGTTCTGATCAACTAGAGAACCTCTGTAGCAGTAGGCTCAGAAATCAGTGCTGCCTCATAAGAAATATTTCCTTTTTACGAACATCCTCATTTTCTAAGACCAGAAATTACACGTTCACTGAAACATAAATTTGTAAGATTATGTGTGCAAACACTCGAGGTTTCAAACCTGCAGATTTTAGCAGTAATACTTAGAAGAAAGAACCAATATTAGGATTAGTGGATTGAAGAAACACATTTAGTACTCCGCATGTACAAGCCTGTACTTAGTTTTAGGAAACACGAAACACATTTGCTTTGCAACACGTTGATTGGCGAGACCGATGAACAGAGAGATGTTTTACGCAAAAAATAGCAGCACTAAAAGCGTCAACCACAGTAGTTGCGTTTTGATTAACTGTCAAAATTGCTGAGTAATTTGTTTTGCTTAGGATGCCTTCACTCTCAGTGTATACTTTGCTTTGACATATGTACCTGGTTTCCTGGCATTTACAAAATCGATTGTGCCAGTACAATTGCCGTTTGTCTCCATCAAAAAATGTCCCTGCCAGTCCTGCAACTTTAATGTCACAAAACTATGTTTAATAACTGTTTCATCAGAATAGGAAACGTGTCTTCATTTACCTTGTTTTAAAAGCACTGAACATCTTGATAGCTCAATAGCTCACAACATCATTGGTGACCACTTCAATAATCATGCTCCTTATCCTATCAGTTTTCTTATCATGTTTATTTTCGAGGATTCAAGAACTAAGTTACTGTTACTAGTTTACTGCTGCTTTACATCTTTTATATACTGAACTTAGCAGTTTTCAGAAAATTCGACAGCCTTTCAAAACGTTTTCGGTTGTTTACTTTAGGTGAGCAAAGTCAGCAACGATAGAGCCATATCAAATAATGCGTAACCAGATTCCTTGCTGGTCAGCAGCATATATGAATGTGTGACAATACGTACTAGTGGTAGCATGTGCTTCAATGCACAATGCAACAAATATCTTTGTGCTCAGTGTAATGAATAATATACTTTGAAATGACAGTAATTGAAGCTCAAGAATGATTTTTACTGTTTTTTGCAGATGTCCATTTATTATAAAAAATTTGAATATAAAAAATTTGAATCAATTGAAAAGCTGATTTGCTTTAGGGATAATTAACATTTTAAGAATTCCGCATAGTTGACATTATTCTAATTTTAAGACTAAAAGCGAAACCACTGGCTGGGCATTTATGAATTATTGGTAAACTGGCTTATCGAAGTGGGCATATGTAGGATACAATGAAACTGATATAAATTCATAAGGGCACATATTCACCTCCCCTCCATATCGTTCATGCTTAGTGTGTCTTACAAAAAGTAGGTATTGTATTCATCTGAGATTTGGGGTTAAACGCGCAGCTGTTACAGACTTAACAGTACTTAATACTTAGTACTTAATACTTAGTACTTAATGCAGTTAGTTAAGTGACGACTTTATACTAGTTACCTTATAATTGTTACTAATTGTGTACGTTCTTACGAAGTATTTGTATTTCCAAAATTTAATAGCCTGGCGTCGTTTATCCTGCTAAACCTTAAAGCTTTACGGACTTTTGTTTTAAAGTCAAATTATGACGTCTATAGGTCATAATGACGTGCATAGGCCAAAGTTGGAACTGGGAATTAAAATTGAAAGAGATAGTTAAGACGAAAGCATGAAAACAGTCCGAAATTAATTTGACATTTGCAGCAGTTTTCGCATAATGCAATGTGTATCTTGGATAAACCGCTATAGCTCAAATGTATTCCTTAAATAAGTATCTGATTAAAAGTGATCGACTATCTTAAACTATTTTTTATTACCGTTTCATTTCTGAACACCAAACTTTACATTCTCTACCTCAGGGAGCATTTTAAAAAGAAATGCTTTTAGTTTACTGAACGAGCGTTTGATTCGTCTTTAACATTTTAAATAACGGTTTGTGAAGTTTACTGCAGTTATTAATCATCTTCACAGAACCACAAGTTGGATAAAATATGATAGCTATGTCTTAATGCATTATTAGTTTAGATTATGGTAGATATGCTTACGCCAAGATAATATTTCATTGATTATTTATCTGAAACTTTACAAACTCTAAACATGATTTCAACTCTTGTTAGCGATCCTAATATCAATAGCTTTGCTATGGAGAGCGGCTTCGTTGTAGACGGCGGCGCCGAAAATTGGCCCAGAAGTCTATAAAAGAATCGAAAAACGCATCACATTTTCAGAAGTAGCAGCCATCACGCAGGACTTGGAGGAGATATTCATTGTTCGAAGAAACGTTAAAGTTAACTAATTTCACCGATCGAGGGTCTGCATAGGAATTAACGTTTGGAATCCTTTTTGTGAGTTTTACTGCAGTTATTATTTCATGCACAAAGGTTACGCCTAGAAAACAAAAGTTGAATTAAATATAAGAGTCATGCATTATCAGTTAAGGCAAGACTATTTAATAGATAAGAGTGTAACAAACGTCAGCTCTCTGTCATCAGCTCGCAAGCGATGGTCTGGGCGCTAACGGCCCACTCCCCCCCCCCCCGCTGCCGCGTACATAGTGGACCTCCCCAAATCAGTACCTAGTACGCAATTGCGTATGCTCACTCATTTCTACAGAAAGACAACCTCCACAAATGATGTGACTTATCATTCGTCAGTTGAAAAATGATGGGTCTGGTTTAGGAGGGGGGGGAGGGTCGAATGACAGGTTACATCTGAGGGGTTGCCTTCCTATAGAAATGAGTCAGCATACGCAATTGCATACTATGTACTGATTTGCTGGAGGCCACTAGCTACGGCAGTAGTATATAGAGGGCATTTGGTGTAGTATCAAGGGTGTACAATGGGGTACGTGGATCATGTGGACTGCGGCTCGGCGGACTCCGTACCCCGTCCTAACTATGCGGACTGAGTACCTTCTCCTAACTATCTGGGGTGTCTACCTCCTCCTAACTATGTGGACTCCGTACCCCCTCCCAACTTTTAGAACTTAACATTCCCTCCTAACTGGTGTCTGAGGCTAAGGTACTGATTTGTGGATTAGGTGGGATTAACTCTATAGGGAGCCCTAGAGAACCGGGAAAAAGCCCCTCCTGGGTTTTTCAAGGTCGTAGAATCCAAATCTTGGGCCCAATTTTATTTTTTTATCACAGAAAATTTTAAGTTCTTCCACCCCAGTTAAAATTTGAAAAACTGTTTTATCAAAAAGATAAGAAATTTTCCTAGGTACAGTTTTGCTTACTTTTCCAATAGTTTTATTTGCTTTTTTTATTGTGGGACGTCCAGAATGTTTGGTTTGTATGGTCCCACAACATCCCATTTTGTTGATTTTATGAGATGGTGGAGGCGCCATAGCGATCTTCATTATTGTTTAATTATTTTTAAAATTTTCAAAACTCAGCGCACTTAATGTGCACTTACTGGTACGCAAACGTGTTATCAGTTTTTGCTGCCAGTCACCCCCAGCCTTGTTATCTCCCCGTACAGTCAGGAACTGCGTTGTTGTGCTGCCGAACTTTTATTTCAGGTTTTTGTGTTTTGCATTTTATTTTAGGGTTCTTGGTTTACATTTTAGATATTTTTAAATTTTTAAATCAATATTAAGTTAACTTAAACTTAATCATTTTAATTAAAGTTACCTTTAATTTGTTAATTTGTAATTTATATAAAAGTGCAGTATATAAAGGGGTAGGGGGTAGGGAAGACATTAATGACGCAAAGCCAAGAACCCCCTCCCCTCCGAAAACTATAACATTTATTAATCTACTATTATCTTTATTAATTAATTTAATCTTCGCATAATTTATTAAAGCTTCAGATTTTTAAAATTAAAAGTTGGTTATATAGGAGGATAATATTTAAATAATTATAATAAATAAAGCATAGTAAATAAGCATAAATAAATATTTAAAAGTTATAATAAGCTTAAAATATAATTTTTTGGTCTTGTCTCGTTTATTCCGCCCCACCCCTCTTCTTTTGAAACGATTACAAATTGCTCTTATGAACAAAAATTTGGGATGTGTATGTTTTTAGCAAGCTCGCTCGCAAGTTCAATTGAGCAAAATTTTTTCTCTTTCTTGGCAACATAATTTCGTGATTTCTCGATTCGAACGAAACCAAAAAATGTGACCCAAGACAAGTCAGAATATCATAATACCAGACCCTAGCCAAACGAGACAAGACCTATTTTTGAACCAATTGGGGATTTTGTTTGTTTAGAGAATGGACCTTGCTCATCAGGTTCACTGTTCACTCTCTAACGATCGTCAGGGACGGATTGCGGGGGGGATGGTTGTTTACTGGGTAGGACGATGTCAGTCAAGTCAGGCGAAGTCAGGCGTTATCTGGGGAGGTGGTTGAGTGGCTTGGTACAAACATTGGAAGGTTGGACCAAGCCGTCGGAGGGATGGGCCAGGCTGGTGGGAGTAGGCGGAGCAGGGGGTGTGGGAACCCGGAGATAGAGGTGGTTTTGGAGGTAGTTAATCTAGATTAGGAGGTGGGTGGGGTATAGGAGGAGGGGGATGTAAGTTCGGGTGGGGGTGGGAAGGGTGGAGGGAGTGGGATTTATTTCAAATGGGATCCGACGCGCACAACAGTAGAATTGGTAATTATTATTTTTTATTTACTAATTGTATTTTTGTTAAATAGAGTATAATAGATATATAGCTCTCTCTTTGAGCCAAATGAGATATAAAGGCAATTAGCGAGTATTATCTGAAATATATAGGAACATTAGGAGTAAATATGAGCCATAACGGTAAATTCACTTGTTCCCCCTTCCGTCTCGCACTTTGCGAATATATGAGCTATAAAGGTAATTAGCGGATATTATCGGGTATATGGAAACACATTAGAGAATATGAGCCAAATCGGTAAGTTGCACCTGCCTCCTCCTCCTCCTCCTCCTCTTCTCCTCCCCGTCCTTTCTTTTGTAGGAAGACATATATAATTGTAACTGATATGTTTTTGTATTTCAGGTTGAATGCGCTCTTTGAGCGAAGCGGTGGGCGGCCGCAACATTTTTTTCTGACACATTAAGCTGGAGTGAACTTAAAGACGCTTTGCTTTTCGTGCGAGGGAATCAAAACTGCACGCAAGGAATCCAGCATTATATAAAGCTGCTTATATTTTTATTTTATTATTTTTATTGTTTATATTATTTTTCTTGGATAATCCAGATGGCCTAATCCTGATAGCATCCAAATTCCCAATAGCTTCCAAGGGTATGCAAGGCTCGGTTACCTTCAGTTTAATTTTTATTTACTAATTATTTAATTTCTTAAAACATAAATATCATATCAGAAAATATGCTTTTGGGTCTAATAAAAATGTTTCATGTGAAATGAAAATGGGCATGAATGAAAAACTTTTCAGGTTTAATGAAAATAATATTTTGGGTGTAACGGAAAATGTTTCATGTGCAATGAAACTGTGATTTGTAAAATTTTATTTTGTTTAACCGTGTAACAGAATGTAAAATATAATAACCTGTGATAATTCTTGTGACAGTTCTTCTGTCACAGGCTGATAACAGCCAGGATGTTTAACTGTTTACGCATGTCAAATCATATCACATATCAATCAAATTATGCAACGTGCTAAATTGTTACATTTCCTGCGTTTCTAAAAGTTAATCCTTCCACTGTCACAGCATTTGCTACCAGCAAGCACTACCGTATACCAATTATTTACATTTCCCAGGCAGCCCCCTTTTAAAAGCTGGTCCAACTCATAGCACAGTCAGTCATCAGTTCGTCTTAGAAGTCAGTCAGTCTTTACAGTAACTATTATGCTTTCTAAATTGACCAATTGCTACCCTACCCTCGCCTACTGCCTGCTCAAGATTCCACAAATCAGCCTCACTGTAGTTTAATTACCCATTTCAGATTGCTACCGTACCATTTTAATTAAATAAATTGCACTTATTATGCATAATCTGATTTCTCCCTCTCTATACTCCTAGGCATAGAGTATAAATTAATTGCTGGGCAGAGTTAAGCGCACAAGGTCACATCGTCAGTAAACTAGTTAGCAATAACCGGTTGACAAACCGCCATACAATTTTGGTGTTAACGCCTGTATTATCCATGCAAATGGTTAAAAACATTTCGAGCTGGATAGTAAGACAATGGGGTGAGGAAGGAGGGTACAGACCGCCAACCCGCGTCGAAAAGATGGCACGCAATCGTACAGTGCTAGTAGGTGATCGGCAGTAAACGATAAGAAATGGTTTTAAAGCACAGAAAATTTAAATCTAACCAGCATTGAATGTCTACCAAGTTCTTGTGCTTTCTTCAACATAGTATCTTTTCTATTTGTATGTTTTTCTATCCTTTTTCTAATGGAAGCTAAGATTAGAGAAGAACTCCGGTCACTTTCGTTGTGGAGTGAATAGTTACCGGGTTGGACACAATTGATCATTGTCTAAAAGTACCGGCTCAGCTGATGTGGACTGCGTTTCTTACCATAGGTGCCGAAGTGATGTACCTAAATTGTTTGGAATATCATTTTATCAAACATGGGAAGAATCAGTTTATTTGTCGTTCGGAAGATGAGTATTTGGGATTGGCCCATACCATTTTGAAACAGTTGCTTTGCCGACACAAACAGGATATGAAGGGATTGGAGATTAAGGGCAGGAGGCAATTGGTCGGTGAAAATCCACCATTGACCGAAGTGCCCCGATTAGTGATAAGTGGTGTAGCGCAAACTGACATTGTTTTGGCTTACGGTTGAGAGAAATAGCAAGGTTGTGTTCGAGGACACTAGAGAGGTCCATCCATCCGAGAATCTGCCGGTCGGAATGAGTAGTAGATTTGTAAGCCCCTGGAACGCGGAAATGATTGCTGTGAATAAGTTGGTTCAGAGAAAGGAGTGGGAACAGGTGCACTTAGTTATTGAGACTATGCCCACTATCCCCGTCCGATTCGTTACCCCATATGTCAAGGAGAACTAATTGAACTACTTATTTGTAATAGGAAACTGAAATCCCATCCTAACTGCGCTTAAAGGCAACCATGACCACAGAAGCCAGAAAGATGTTGAATTATGAATCCACTTTCGGTTTCTGCGGTTGTGGGAGTTAGGATACTATCATCACAATATTTTTGTCAATTCTGATACAATTATGACAGTGCAATTAACACGACAATAATTTTTCATGGTACTACATTACGGTTATTTTATTATTTTAAGACGATTTAATGCTGGAATAAGATGTTTATGGTATTGGATCTTCTACATCTGTTAACTGGGTAAGTACTAGATTGCTAAAGTTGCTGCCAAGGGCCCAGCTTCTATTAAGAAGCTGCTCCCACAAAATTTAAAATAATCTCTAAATAAATAAATAAAATAATCTTCTCACAGAGTTTTAACAGAATTTTCTACAAATAATCCATCAAAAATTACCCGATTCTTTTTTCTTAAAAATTCAATTTCAATTTACAAAATTTTTCCAGTAACTTCCAAGGCTTTTCAACAAAATTTGTCAATATGTTACTCAAAGACTGTCTCAAAATTTAACGCCTGAACATCCCTTTATCGGTGACAGTGTAAAACACAAATTCTCACCCATTCATCCCCTTCCATAACCATATACCCTTCAAAAAATTCTCTTGGAAATTCTCTTGAAGGGTTTATTCGTATTTATTTTATTTTAGTGTACTTTATTTATAAATTTTAATAGCATCATTGATTACTTATTACATTGGAAGATTGCAGATGAAAGAATCAAAGTAAGTTCATCGTTTAATGAATCTCAGTTTGAAAAGGCGTTCGCAAGGTAGGCTTGGGATACTGATCGGGATAGTCTGTCTTCAAAATCCAATTTTTATTGACTTTCTTCGCCACCACTTTCACCCATTTCGTCGGTTGTCCTGTGGCGCCGTAAGTGCCGACATAAAGTGTGAACTCCTTATGTAAAACGAGTCGTTCTTCAGGGCGCCCTTTGCTGTCAGTGCCGGTCTGGGCAGAGGAAAATTAAGGTCATAGAAAAGTTTTCTTCGTAGATCTACAGGCAATTGCATAACTATAAAAAGAGGACACCGGGCCGATGGTCGTAGAGAAAGCATGCTTGCTCAGAGTACACAGATTCAGCAAGCTTCCGCAAGGCATAATAAAAACAATAAAACCGCGTAGCAGTTCAAGAGTGGAAAAACACTTTATTTTTTTAAATTAACGAACTGCCTTGGCGCCTCTTCTTCCCGTTAACATTTTGTAGCAAGCTCAAAAACCCATTCGCTGGTGTCCCCTTCATTTCGCATACATTGCTCAGCTAAATCTATTGTACTTATGTAGTTGACTGATCGTTTCACGAGAAGAAGCTGGTATGGGTGATTTAAAAATGGATGTATTCTCTGATGGGTAAAAGTGTCTGCACCGCCCGGTCTTGGTGCTTCTCAAAGTAAATCCTAATTGGAGATTGACTTTGAAGTTGGCTTTCATATTCTCATAGGTAGACTCTATAGTTTCAGCTAATTTTGAGGAATTTAGACAACTAATTTTATAATTATTCGCCTGTTTTTTCCTAAACTTACAATATACGTTTCAATCTCGATCCTGTAATCATTTAGAATCACACTCAGTTCATCATCTGATTCCACTGCTCCTGAATCATTTACAAAATTCACCAGGCCTGGACCAATTGCTGAATCTTGTAAACCTGATCCGCTTTCCGAACCCAGCAAACCACTCGTACTTTGATCTAGAAATTGTGAAATGTTTTAGGATTATTGCAGGCTGGCAGGATGTTTAGGTTTACTTTAGAGTTTAGCACAACCATGCATTAACATAGGGTCGGGTCCTGGGGGGTTTGTCCCCAAAAAATTTTGAGGGGGCTTGTACCTTGAACAAACTGTTCAGGCGGGCTTGTAATGGAATATACGATAACTTACCCTTTTGTTAACCATAAACCCTTATGTTTCTTGTAGTTACCTTCCGCGAATATTCAAACAGCATGCCTTCTTTGATTTTCCTTTTCAGGATTGCTCCAATTCATCATCTGTAAACAAGGCTATTATATTTGCACTATGGATAGTTTGTAAGATGCAAAATTTATTGCAAATTCAATTATGCGACACCACAGCTAAATAAACTGGAACTTGATAACTAGAACTATATTCAAGTTTTACCTGCACAAAATGGTTTCAACTGTCGTTGCAGGTTTTAGTCGAAGTTTCAATTTCAGTAAAAAACTGCAGTTTTAGGTTTACAATTTAAAATTTGTATATCACAAGTTTTCAATACTTTTTGCTTTATAAGCATCGAAGTTAACGGAAGTGCTACTTAAGACAACAAAATCTCCAAGTTTAGTAGTTTCAGTCTGAGACCAAAATATTTTAAGACTCAGTGCAGTCAGCCTTCAAACAATTTAGTTCAAGTTTCGGTCAGTTTCCAAACAGTTTCAGGCATTTCAGGCACTGCACATACACCCACCCTAATTAAGCAAGGCTTCAGTTTCTGCGACTAAAAGTGCCACTTTGTTGCATGTGTGGAACAACAAAAACCACAGATCTAAACAGTGTGGGTTAAGCTAGTAAAATAAAACTTGATGTAATACCTGTAATCTTACTGACACCGGGAATGCTGTCTAGGTGATTTTCCAAGTGGCGCAATAAACCAGTGTCGGCCTTTAGAAGATGTCCACAAATGATACAGGGATATCCCAGTGGCTGCGTCATGATGTTCAATTTCAGTTCTACAACTAAATTTAATTTCAATTTAAACTAAAAAGGAAAGAATGTGCAAGTATCATAAATTTTAATGTTTTCATTCCCTAGGTCAAGTTCACTACCAGAATTCATGCTTTGCATCGTGTACCTGTTATCATAAAAGAAAATTGATTCCCCTCTATTAACCACCTGTTTTTCAGATGTACCTGATATACCGTCAACGATGAACGTGTATAGGTTGGTTGATTTTTAAACAATTGATATCTTATTCTTCTTGACAACGTCACAATGTGGGTGAATCTGAAAACCCTCCTTTTCTCAAAACCATGCCTTAGCTTTCAAAGCCTGTGTTAGGCCAAAACTTGCGTTTATTTTGGAAAACAATAATTACTGTGTTATGGATCCTACAATTGCTTCCACAGTTACCAGGTCCACGGCTAAGACAGGCTACACTAGTACTGTTAGTACCACACACATTCATGCCAACAGCTGGTCCGCATGTTGACGTTCAACCGTCCGACATCATGCGGGTTCGCTAGCTACAGCTTCGCTAAAACTAGACCTAGTTAAATATGTTTTAAGTTATCGCTGGGAAGTGTTGGTTGATAATAATATAAACTTCGAAAACGAGCTACGAGTATGTTAAAGTTAAACCACTGCTCTGGAAGTCAGAGTCCATGGGAAATCAAGCTATGGCCCTTAGCTCAAAAATGTATATCCTAGCTTTACATCTTTAGCTGTCAAATGTATTGAAAACAGTGTCAAAGGCAAAGAGTGTTCAAAAGAAACTTACTGATCTGACCCATATTTTTATAATTTTATTTTTATTAATGATAATTTCACTACGCTAAGTTACTACGGAAACTAGGTTTAATCGTCTTGACTTCAGGGCTGTATTTGGGGTGTGCCACAGCCTTCGCGTTCTGGTTTTTTCTGTTTTGCCAGTTTTCTTGCCTTATGTTTGACTTTTCTTCAACCAAGTACGTTAAAAATTTGTTTCAAATGAGCAGCAAATAATAGATACTTTTATTTTCCGTCCTAACCACATTTATTCCTTAACTGCAGTTGTCCTGCAAACCATAGGAACTTGAGAACAACTTCCTTTCAAGGGAGGGATAATGTAACAGTGTAACAAGTTATCTGTCAAGTGACATTTTCTTACTTATACTATAATTAGACTAGTGTGATCTATTATCTATTTGCAGCCAGGGCGCTATATTTCGGTAACAGTTAGTTTTAACATTTACATTTCTAATTTTCTCGCATCCAGTCTCGCGCTCATGTTTTTGAAAAAGTTGTAGTAAAAAGTAAAAATTGTCGCAAAAGTTACAAATGTTCAGTTTGTCATTTTTGGTTGTTAACCCGCCTGCACTCGCTACCTGCAACTTAAAGGGGGGGACTAAAATCGACTTGCCCGACTTTGTCCGATTGGCCTCCTTTTTGGCGAAGTTATAGAGCATGGGTGTGAACATCGGGTGCTGAGATCTTGCTGCTTTCCAGACATGTGCAGCTGTCGGGTCTATGTGCTCGGAACCGCTTTTACTCAACTACCAAAATAATCAATTAAAAGTCTGTGCTGGGTGCAAGACTTTAGCTTAAAGGTTGCCATTTGCCAATATGATTTAGCACACGTGCCCCTATCTGCAGAAAAACACTAGACGTCTCTATCTTATCTGCATCTAAGGGAGTTACTCTTCAAATTTGAAGTTTCCGCAAAAATTAAAAAAATTTGGCTAACGAAAGGAAAATTTTATTACTGTTGCGAGCAATAAGGCTGTAATTTGGCATATACAGAGGCCCTATAGGAGTACTCATTTGTGCCAAATTGCAAGAAATTCTGCCGTCTCAAATAATTTTTATGTCAAATTTATGTCAAATCTACAAACATTGCCAAAATCGACATTCCTAGTCTGGCGTATCCTGAGCAGAAGCTTACTGAAGCCTTAGAAGTCACAGACCTTCACTGATCAAGCTGAAATTTGATGTGGGTGTATTTTCAACCATGCTGAGTTCAAATATCTCAAAAAATTTTAATTTCAGAAAATAATATTTTTTCGATTTCGGGGTACCATTGCCCAAAAAACGGCGATTCTATCAATTTTTAAAGACTAAAGTTGGCATAAAAATTTTCAGGTGGCAGAATTCCTTGCCATTTGGCGCAAATGAGTACTCCTACAGGGCTTCTGTGTATGCCAAGTTGCAGCCTTTTAGCTCGCCCCAACAATAAAATTTTCCATTTTTAAAATTTTGCAGAAACCTTAAATTTGAAAAGTAATTTCCTTGGATGCAAGTAAGATGGAGACGTCTAATATTTTTCCTCAGATAGTGGCACATGTGCCAAATCACATTGGCAAATGGCAACCTTGAAGCTAGGGTCTTGCAGCCAGCAGAGGTTTTAAATTTATTATGTTGGTAGTTGTATAAAGGGGGAGGGGGTGATCGGGCACATAAATGCGACGGCGCACATGGCTGGAAGGCAGCTAAGAACCAACGACCAAGTATTTTTTGACCACATATATGCTCTATAACTTCGCCAAAAAGTAGGTCAATCGGGCAAAATTAGGGCAAAGGTTTAGTCACCCCACCTTAGCTGCTCTCGCAATTATCTTAATTCAACACATTATTTTTACGTTGTATTGCACCCAGTAAAGAACAGATAGTTTTATTACGGTATGTTACTACGGAAACTAGGTGTTAGTCTTAACTTGAGGGCTGTACATATTTGTGGCGTGCCACAAATGGATTCGAACGCATAGAGAAGTAGTCTGAAAGCCTGGATGTCGACGCCGAAGCTAATTCAGACAATCCTGAAGAAGACCGACCTCTTGCGGCACTTATGGCGAACCAACTAATTGCCTCACTGCAACGGCGCCTAGATGATGCAACGACAACAGCGAGTGGATGCACTAGCCAATCCACGATTTCGTAGAGAAAGAGGGTTCATTGAACCACCTTCGTATTCTGGGGAATCAGATTTTGTGTATGACGAGTTCTAAGAACATTTCGAGCTAATGATTGAGATGCCTCACTCATTATAAAGGACATTCTGGAATCCATTTTGGCTTATTAAACGGAAATGGGAAATTTCAAATCAGAAACCTCACATTGACTACAATAACATTTAATTAAAAAGATGCAATTCATCCTGTAATTATATATAGCAGAGTGTGTTATAATAAGCTAAAATAACTTAAGTATATATTCGTGAATATAAAGTTGAAGTGGGGGGTGGAGGGGGGGGGTGGAAGTGGGTTGAAGTGGACGATTTACCGAGCTTTGAGCTCTATATTTTATTGTCGAGGAGTAGTCTGATACAAAAGATAAGATTTGCACATATAGTTAAAGGGGAACTGTAAGTTTGTCATTTTTACAGTTCTCCGATGAAACCTTTCCTATATGGTGTCAGTATAGTTAAAATAAAGTATAGTTAAAGTATTCTGAAGTTTTCTGAAGGTTTCTGAAGCTGAAGTATTAGAAGTTTTTGTGTATTTTGCATTTTTTAGAAGACAAAAACTTGATTCGGAAATGATTTGTTCCCGATTTGCAAACTGTAAATAGTATTTTGTTTAAGTTTTTTTGGTTTTTCATTATTTTAGCAATTACATTTTTACGCAAAGTGATCTGTAGTTTGGTTAAGTTGTATGGTAGTTATCATAGTTGTACTATAATTAAACGTGTAAACTACGGTAATATATTGTGTTAGACTTAGGCGTCCTAATGTTTATATTATATCTTGACTTGTGTTGGGATTACTGTAGACATGGAGCACGAACTGGCACCAAAAAGCTGTAGAAGTTAATACAGAGCATTTGTTCTGGATAAAATTGTAAGCTTCCATAAAAACCCTATCTATAACAGTATGTTATAGCTTCTGTCATTATCGGTATTCGGTAACAAAGGCATTCTTAAGTTCATAAGACATGACAGAAGGTAATCGCGATAAGTGCTTTAAAACTTCAGCACTTGAAATTGATAAAGTGGATTATTGAGTCAGTACAAGTCAGCACTTCAGCTTTTCAAACCTTTGTTTTGTTGTGCAGCTTTACGTAACCGGTGTTTAAAATATGCCAATGACCCAGCTGGTTGAGCTTGAAGTATATAAATTTTTAGATCATTCGCACTAAATGAATTGAATTAGATCTTAGACTCTCTAAAAGTTGGAATAACAAAACCTGGATCTATGTACGCAACTTCTAAGGTGTTCTAAGGCCCTTTTTCTTCGAAAATTAGTAAATTAGGATTTAAAATGAGGATTTTCCCATTAAGAATTCTTTCATGAAACCGCTGTTCCGATACCGAAACTGAAAACTAATGTTGCTGTTTTAGGTGGCAAGATTGGTATAGAAAGATTTGATGGCGGGTTCAACGCTGTTTGGATAAACCACGGAAAAGGTGAAAAAGCGTTTTGACAGGAAATATCAGAAACTGGAAGATAGCCTGTTGATTATTTTTGTAGAAACTTCCTGAAACAATGACTGAAATTTAGCTGAAATTGATATTGGCTAGGTGGTAACTGGGTAACATAAACTAGGATTATATTAACCATAACAAAATTGTAGATTTTCGGATGTAACGAACCAGATTGTTAAATTATATGAGATGAACGTAAATTGTGGAGACCGTAAAGACCTAAAAACTGCTGCTTTAAGTATACTGTTAGATATACAGAAAAATATAGGAACGCGCATAAAGGCAAAATATGTGAGCATGAGATAAAAAATAGAAATAGTTTTAATAACCATTACATTACGCGTAAAATAATAAAGTACTGGGATTTCTTTAGATAACGCACAATCACTCTTGAGTTCAGATTATTAATAGCAGCTGCTACAGTTCTCAGACAACAATAGGAACAGGCACAAGACACAATGCACTAAGCAGAGGCTAAAACCTTGCTATCGTTTAAGAATATGAAACGTGATATAATATAGATCACAAAGCTACAGTGGTAGCTTAATATACAGGCAAGTACTCAGCTGACAAGTTTGTGTCACGGGTTTGCAGCGATATAAGGTCTAGCTCAATTAATTCAGCAGGTGGGGTCGTTGATCACTGGCAGTTAAGTTATCCATACTGTGTCGTTTTTTCAAAATTGTATGCCAAGGAATGCTCGGATTATGATAATTGAAAGTATTAAAATCGAGGGCAGCTATGGTCGTGGAAGGCTAATCTAAACAAACCATTGACGACTATCAGGTTTTACTTTTAGGCTCTATAATACCAACAGTACGCTAAACTACTTAAAATGGAACAAACACCGCCTATTACCGACTCGATTCAGCGGTTCCAGTCGGGGTCTGGATTTTATGCAGAAATCGGCAGAATCGGAGGGGCGCCAAGCTATTCTCTGTTGAGGTTGCGACATTACGCTATTATCGCTGAATGCACCGATATGTCAGAGCCCGATCCCGTGCGGCGTAATTACACGGATATGTTCAAAAGCCAGGTTCGCCGGTTTAACAGTATATTCTCCTCAGATTCTTCAAAAGACGGAGGAATGCAATAGAAGGCTATGGGGGATACGATACTTCCATTGAGCTAGGAATAAGCAGGGCTCTGAAAAACAGGGGCAGTCGGAAAGGAAGCCATAGCCATTAGCTCAAAAACACATTTTCTAGCTCACAATTTAAGGCCAATGTCAAAAGCAAAGGGCGTTCAAAGGATTCATATTGATCTAATAATACAGTGTTACAAAGAAGTCCTATTCGTTGATAAGATTTCTGTTACAAGAAACAACGGTATCAGAAAGCAAGCATTGAACAAAACCTACACACTTATCAGCTACAAAAACACGGCTTCACGCTGTTTACTTAAAGCGTAAAGCTGATAAAGCCGTAGATAAAATAAATAATAAAATAGACATGGGGCATTCAGGTTTGTAACCATTTCGTCGGCATACATAGTTACAAATAGTAAAGAAGATCTAATTCAAATAAATTCTGCAAAAACATAGTGAATGTAAGTTTTGACTCTGCTTTGATCTGCAACCCAGGTGTTATGGCCATGTACTTTTGTGTGCGGTGTGAGGTTCAGTTTTCAAAGCTTATTGTATTGTTTGTGTATTTCCCTAATTATTATAATTTTTTTCGGCAAGTTGTGACGACACGGCAGTCTGATGATCAAATTGTCTTGTGATTGAAAACTGTATCTGTAATGTGAATGCATTAATCAGAACAATGTAATTCAATAACACTGTTATCACTGCTTAAACGAGTTTCTTCCCATTGTCTTTTTGTTCCTCTGCCGTTCATGTCGTGATGCGCGCTAAAAGAAATATGTATTTTCATATATTTAACGAAGAAAATGCGACGTTAGTCCTTCGAATGTTCACTTCTCTTTGCAGTTACGATTGAATTTGAATGTATTGCTTTAGGGCGTCTGTTGCGTTTGGGCGCGCCTATGGTGCGTTAGGGCGCCCAGTGTATGCGTTATGAGGCGACTAAACAACCGAGTCTGTTTATTTCGTAGTACATTATATATATATATATATATATATATATATATATATATATATATATATATATATATATATATATATATATATATATATATATGTTATGTATGTATGTATATATATGTGTATATATATATATATATGTATGTAATTCATTTAATGTGAAAAGTTTAAAAGTAAACTAAACAACATCTCTAAATCACTAATCAATGTAAATTAATTGAAAAATATTTTTATTTCTGAATTTTTGTAAAATTCTCTCCATTATCATGTGCTAAGTTATAACCAAAGAATCAAGTCAAATTCAAAATCTAAGACTTCATGAGTTCTCATGTTTTCATAAACTTATCTTATTTTTTAAAATGATTTTGTTTTGACACGCCACTAAATAGAGACCTAATATTTAAATATATGTAACGAAGGCGATATGACGTTTAACGAAGGTTTATTTAATGTATTCGTTCAATCATTCTAAAATGTTATTTCAGTGACAGCACTATAGGCATATGACAACTTTCCGTACTATAAAAGGTTTTCAATTTAAGATTTACGGAAGATGGAGTCGTCCCCATACATCTTGAAGTACCCACCCCAGAATTCATCATTGAATAGGCCGCAATAGAACAAAAAAAAACCATAAATATGGTTTAAATACAACCGCGGCGGCCGTAGCGCACCCCATATTATCCGCAGCTAAGGCGGCCCCACAGGCCGGCGCACGCACGTAACGGCGCGTGTGTAATTTTTGTCTAATTTCTGGTAGGAGGTTAGTCCTTAGGCCCGTCTTCTCGGTGACTCCCACAAATTCAATCTAGCTCATCAGTTGAGTTGAGTTGTTTCAGTGGTCGGATGTCTCTCACTCTAAAGTCTCAGGCAAGCCTTCCGCCCTGTCTACACCATCTATCCGACAAGTCTCAGCGCGGGTACGCTCCGGTAACACCTCCGCTTCCCTGGGTTGGTCAGCTGTACTGTACCTTGAGGTAGTTTGTGTTACAGTGGTATTATTGTTTGTGCGTTTACGTCTAAGTGTGCTTGTCTATATTTATCTCTGTATCTCTATAATAAATATCTAGTCAGTTAGTTTATTCACTAGTTAGTTAGCTGAGTTCTTATTCAGATAGATTGTTAGTCGTATTAACCTACGCGTTTTTGTGAAGCTCCCTATAGCCTCAGTACCCTGTGGCCGGTACGTTATCTATTGTGTGGCAGTTCCCCCCAACAAATAATTGTTGGGTAGCCAATTGGTCAGTACGTTTGGAACGCTCTGTCCGTCTGTCAAGAGCTGTCCATCTACTACGAGTTACCAATTGCCTCACATTGATATAATTCTTCAGCAAACAAATTAAGCAGTGCTGCAAGAAAGCAGAAGTAGTGTTGTTTCAGAAGGCGGTTTTAGTTTTGTTTAAAATTTTCAGTACTAAATTTATTTATTCTATTGTTATTATTTATTTCAATCTGCTTATTCTCTCATGTGATTTGGGTGTTCCTAGGCTATTTCATGTCAAAGTAGATTGCAGGATATTTACTTGCAGCTAGGTTTAGCGTAAATTAACTTAATATTGGTTGGGTTCGGTGAGCACAAACTTGGATCCTGAGTTCAAACTTCCAGGTACGTCCGGTCCAAGATTGCTCTCCGCGGACCCGTTTATACCCAGATTTCGGGCAGTCGTTTAATCCAATAGTTAATCATATTTACATATTTGGATATACTAAATTTTACTTACTACCAAATTCCGGTGTTATGACAGCAAACGCATCAGAAAAATGCGAAGCCTATCTTCCAATCATATCACTTTTGAAAAGCTATTTGTGTTTTCAAACATCTATTCAAGCATGTCCTCTATGCCAGTAAAAACTAAAAATAGGTCCCGGAAACCAACTCCGGGAAAGCAACAAGCAACTAACCGTGTTAATTCAGGTTTGTGGTGTTAAAAGTTGTTTTCTGAATATTAAGAATTATCTTTATCGCAAGTAGCAGCAAGCAAGTCATCCGTAAGAATTTAATGACCAGAGTCTCCATGCTTTTTCACCTGCTTTTGATTTTAGAGGAACAGTATTCTCAGTTTTCGTTTCCCTGTTTATCTTCTTTTGCAGTCTTGTTAACTTAGGTGAGATGAAGAACACATTTAAGAAGACAACTGATGGTAGTACATTGCTTACCCACAAGAATTCCAAGTCATAAAATAAAGTCATAGATAAAATCCCAGTATTTAAGTTTAATTGTTTGCATTCGTATCATTTGGACACCTGATGATAATTCCGCATACGCACACTTGTACTGAGACTTGAGTGCACTCAGAGATGGACGCGGGCCGCGGGAGCCCGCGGGATCCCGCGGGATCCCGCGGGACGGGACGGGATGGGACGACAACCTTCGTACCGCGGGATCCCGCGGGACAAAAATTTCTTATATTTACTTCAAAATTAAGGAATTTTTAAGAAAGCTAGATAACAGTTTTCAAAACATTACAGTCACACTTCAAATTATTCTATAAAATTTTATTTTAAGGTAATATGCGTTTCATTCGCTGCGCTGGTTTGCGTATCTTTTCTGATTGAAAGTTTATTTTTAATATTGAGTATACGCAGGTAATGTAAATGATTTCGAAGTTGTATAAAGTGTTGATTATGTACAAACCAGTAACGGGTCCTGCTGGAGCAGGAATGTATAAAACGGAAACTATTATGTTCAGTGCATAGTGAGTCATTTCTCCATTTAGAAGCCCTATCTTCAACACAGGGCTAGCTTAGGTCATTTTTTGCATTCATATTATGCAAATTAGGTTTGGGTCCTATTTAAGCAGCGCAAGTGACAGCCTCCACGCAGTCTTTGACTGTCAGCAATCTAAATGGTTGCAGGTTTTTGGGCACCAGTGTAGCTTGAGAGCTACACATGGGTGCGTTAGGGTTAGGTGATATAAGGCACTAACTTGTGCTGAACATGGCAAGTTCAGCCATGACAAGTATAGACCTGCCTGCTCTCTCTGTTCTTTACGGAGATCAGCGAGAAAGAATATAGTGAGAGGAAATCAAAAGAAGTAACAGCCATGTGAATGGCAACATAAACCTGAAGCTTCTAACTTACACTATGCTTCAAGCAACAAAGACATGTTTTGTAATTGAATAAATAACAGGTCTAGAAAGGAATACTGCCGCTTTTGGGGCCAACTTGTTAACTTAAAGACGGGACAACGCTAGAGACTTTTGAAACTTGGCTTTATCTGCATTGCCTAATTTAATCAGTTATAATTTGCAAACCAGCTAGTTCTAACAGAACTATGCAATGCACTAATCATGGAACCGATGAGAATAAACATTATTCTGCTGGAGACCATATTGAACGAACCTCAAGCTGCGAAAGTTATGAAGCTAAAGTTAAATTTTAAAACATGAAAATCATGTATTAGCATCACATTGAAATTAGACCTAAAAGTTTTAGTTTTAAACCAGAAATTTCTGGGAAATAATCTGTGGGAAATTAAGAAAACCGGATCTAGGCCAGATCCAAGCTCTTGACCTGGTAACCCAGTGACCCGATCCGAAAAGTAGCCTAAATTGACACGGTCACCCGGTTCCATCGCTTTTGTATGGCAGTAATTTCTGATTCCGCTAAATTTGATTTTATTTGGCCAATTTAGCCAATATTTTGAAATCAACAGCTGATATTGTTTGTTTGCAGATGATATAAGCATTTCACATTTTTACACACAGCAGCGTATTTGAATAATAAATTAAATACTGCCTTTGCATCTTAGCAAGGAAAAATAAATAGCGTAAAGTTTACATAACAAACTTATTTTAAATTTTCATATTAAATTAGTATTAATTACCATTAATTTTAGCTAATGAGACAATTAAGAAATTATGCGGGATTTTGCGGGACGGGCATTATCAAATTGGCGGGACTGCGGGATCCCGCGGGACGGGACAAACAAATTGAGTGTGGGACGGGACGGGACGGGACGAAAAATTTCGTCCCGCGTCCATCTCTGAGTGCACTCAATGCATCTAATTCCGTATATCACGCTACATAGACTTTCAGTTAGAGTTTAAACTAAAGTCTGACCAAAAATTCTTGGAACCGAACTGTGAGCGCTTGTCCTGAGCTAATCTTTGAAGTTAGTCCATATAAAGTATATATTTTCAGAAACCTCAGGAGGAGGAGTATCCGGTAAAACCATCATATCCGGTCTATATCCGGTTACCGGATGCTAAATCGATAAAAACGCTTCAGATTCGGAAAGAGAATGCAAATTAATTCATACTCTAGCATATTGGTCCTTGGCCCAAGACATCTCCGAAAATCCGGTCACATCCGGTCTATGTCTGGTAACCGGATGTCTGGGTCACAAAAACTGTACAGCAAGATGGGTAGGTCGTACAGTTTCGCTGACTGAATTTTTAGATTCAGCGGGTTGAAATTAGTCTATATACGAAATTTTGTCTAATTTGGACCAAAATTGCGTGATTTATGGTCGTATCCGGTGCGAAAAAACCCGGAAAAATCGGTTTTTCCGGTCTCGTGCTCGGTATCGCGGACAAAAAATGTTAGTTTTTGGCACAATGAATATTTGGGAGGCTAACTTTCATCTTACCGGTGTCAAAGTAATCGAATATCCGGTCGATTTCCGGTTCTGAGCTTTGGAATTTGAGATTTCATGGGCTATTATCTCAGTATCCGGTTGGTCCGGAAGGCAAATTATTTCATTAAAATGACATTTTGTCTATCCCTAGCAAGCATCAACCTCAAATTACTTCATATCTGCTGTAATTTTTGAATGATAGCGTTTTAAAAACGTGCTGATTTTGCTTGTTTTCTGTAATTGCTAAACCGGATATGCGATTTGATCCCATACGCTTAGCTTTGTCGCACGCAATATAACTTATTTTTGAACCATTTTTAAAACGCTATCATTCAAAAATTACAGCAGATATAAAGTAATTTGAGGTTGATGCTTGTTAGGGATAGACAAAATGTCATTTTAATGAAATAATTTGACTTCCGGACCAACCGGATACTGAGATAATAGCTCATGAAATCTCAAATTTCAAAGCTCAGAACCGGAAATCGACCGGATATTTGATTACTTTGACACCGGTAAAATGAAAGTAGCGTCCCAAATATTCATTGTGTCAAAAACTAACATTTTTTATCCGCGATTCCGAGCACCAGACCGGAAAAACCGATTTTTCCGGTTTTTGTCGCACCGGATACGACCGTAAATCACGCAATTTTGGTCCAAATTGGACAAAACTTCGTATATAGACTAAGTTCCACCCGCTGAATCCAAAAATTCAATCAGCGAAACTGTACGACCTACCCATCTTGCTGTACAGTTTTTGTGACCTAGGCATCCGGTTACCGGACATAGACCGGATGTGACCGGATTTTCGGAGATGTCTTGGGCCAAGGACCAATATGCTAGAGTATGAATTAATTAGCATTCTCTTTCCGAATCTGAAGCGTTCTTATCGATTTAGCATCCGGTAACCGGATATAGACCGGATATGATGGTTTTACCGGATTCTCCTCCTCCTGAGGTTTCTAAAAATATATACTTTATACAGGCTAACTTCAAAGGTTAACTCAGGACAAGCGCTCACAGTTCGGTTCCAAGAATTTTTGGTCAGACTTTAGTCAGGCTAACCTTTTGCAAAAGGCATCTACATAATTCCGTAAACGCACACATGGGGCCGATGTTATCAAAACCGAAACCTGGGTTAAGTCGCTAACCCGAGTTAACTTTGCTATCTTTAAAACATGAAATAAACCCGGGGTTATGTCTTAACCCGGGTTTAGGCGTTGATAACATCGGCCCCTGTTGGATAGTAACAGTAATGAGAAAACATTTTCTTGTTTTTGGAAATTAAGGTATACCGAAATTAAGCTAGTGAAATAAAGTAGGAAAGTGGTTTTACTATTTTACTGTATATAAAACAAACAACATAATAGGGCTTTCCAAGTTTCCAAACAACAAACAGGCAAGCAATAATCAGCAAAAAACTTGCCTGCAAACAGCAAATTAGAAACAGAATTTCGTGTGACTATTTCGTATGGTTAGCAATCATAATAATTCTATGCTACAGGATTTGCGTTTTATTTGGATTTTATCGATTTGAGGCTTTTGTACAGGCAGGTCTGAAATTTTGCTGCGTTTTGCTTGCTTCTTTATTGTTGAAAAGCACATGTTGTTTGTTTGATACGGTGTAAAAGTAACTACATATAGTAAAACCACGTTCCTACTTTTTATATAAAATATAATTAACTAACTAACAATATTAATTAACTTAATTTCCGAAAACAAGAACATTTTCCCTCATTACTGTTACTATTTAACAGGTGTGCGCGACTACGGAATTAGATGCATTGAGTGCACTCAAGTCTCAGTGCAAGTGTGCGTATACGGAATTATCACCGGATACTTAGAAGGGCTCAAATGAGGTGCACAAATATTCTTGCAAGGCGACTGCAGAAGTTTAAAATTTGTGCAGAATTTACAACTAAATACTGCTAGTTTCATGTCGTCTTTGAGCCCAAAGTAATGCTGGTTTATGAGAAATCGACGTTCAAAAATTTTTGGTCTTTATTTAGCCGTTATGTCAGAAAGTTTTTGCTAATTTTTTGTTAATTTTAATAGTTTTGTAAGCTCTTAAGTTTGTAAATGTCCTGCCTGATTATAAGCTTTTGGAGCAATGTATAAGCTCCTTCCAACTCCCAAAATTGCGAAAGCTAGAGCATTTTAAAAATCACCACAAAATGATACCACCACCTTAAGAACGATGATTTGGACATGTCATGCAACCTGAAGAAATCATACTAATTTACTTTGGTTGGCGCTGTATTCGGACAAAATTTCTACGGCTAACACAATCGTAGCTTCGTAGCTTGTGCATGTGCACGAAATGGGAAAACATTTATGTTGTATATAATAATTTCGATTACACTAAATGAAGGAGCTTAGGAAAGTTTTAAAACGATATGCATATCTCTTCTGTACGTGGTTTAGGCATATTAACAAGCGGCTAGTTTACGTTGCTCGTGCACATCAAGCATGGTTAAAGTAAATGCGGGTCAAAACTATTGCAAGCTCTTCTTGACACCAGATCTCTCCAATTTGATCAGCTCTGGCTACACACCTCCCCCAGAACAATATCAGAGGGTACATAGTTAGCCAGCGCTATAAAGAGAAGCACTGTAGTGGCTTGCTCTTCTTGTTAATTATATTTTAGTATTTTATAAACTCTTGCTTGGACATATATATGTAGTCTCGTCAGTTCACGAGTTTCTATTTATGTAGTCTTGATGCACCCAATTAACGTTTATTGTTTTACAGCTTCAGACTTTTAAATGATTAAAGCCGACTTATGGCTGAGACTTGAATCCACTTTGATCTCTCCTACTGTTCTCCCCCTAGAATACAATTTTAATAAAGTTTATGTGCGATTGATGTGTTTCTTCAGTAAACCTTGTACCGTTCCCAGAAGATTAAGCTGTTAGATGTTTTATAAAAAATAAGGGCTTCTGAGCGTTCGAGTAGCTGTTTCAAGAAAGTTATAATTTATGCATCTGCGACAGTTTAACATTACATTTGCTTCGTAAGTAGCATATCTAAGAGGCAAACAATGTCTTTGTTGCATCCAGACATGTGCAGGAGGGGAAGTTTGGGGGGGGGGGGTGAAGGGCGGCCGAAGGCCGCCGAAAAACCGGATTTTTCCGGTTTTTTACTGGAAAAATCCGGATTCTGGGGGGGTGAGGGACCCCTCTGGGGAGGGGGGTGAGCTCAGGTCTGGGAAGGGAAAACCCCCCCCCCCAAGCACACGTATGGTTGCATCCATTAACCTCGTCATTTTGTTACACCCAAGGATTTATAATGAGAAGAAGCCACCGAGGGTTTCTTACTGTATTAATGAGCTTGTTGAACTTTGTAATCGAATTCGAATCTTAACTTTAAGGCCAAAAACGCGCGGAAATTGAGTAATAAATTTTATATCGTATTGCTGATAGTGCGTGGAATTCCCCAATATTGTTTACAAAGTAAAAGTCATGCAGTGGTTTCAGCTTTTATAGGCGTTTAAAGGTTTTTCTTACATTAGCCATGCGAATTTAGGTCACCTGGCCTCTCTCATTCACTCTACATTCTCGATATCTGATGTTTTCTAGACCTAGGCATCATACGCCGAGCACTGACCTGCAATAGTGCACTGACTCCGATATAGTATTTTTTAATGGAGTACGCATTAAGTATCCTACACCAGTGACAAAACTCACAAACTAACGCCCCTACTGCTAGTTAGTAGTAGAGTGCAAGTATTAACACACAATCATACAATCATATCACACAATCGTAGAGTGAGCGTACCCCCGTTACGACTGGATACCAATTTGCTGCGTCAGCCGTCAGCCGTCAGCATGCAGAGTATGTGTCACGCTTAAGAATGCATAGCGTATGCCAGCTGTCATACTCTTTCATTTTGAATCATTTTCCCTTTCAGGAAATTACGTAATTTTAAAGTAATCAAACTTAGTTTGGCAGGAATTCAGGGAAGCAAATTAAAGTTGTTCATAGTTACTTGCGTGAAGATTGATTTTCCTGAAAACAAACCGCTTAAAGTAGTAAATCAACAATGTTGTTTTTTAACAAAGTGCATGGGGAAGCGTTTGTGGACGAAGTATCAACCCTTTTCCCAGGTCTGGAGTTCGCCTCTAAAAGCAGTTTTTCCAGTTATTGTGGACGAAAATTTTGGCCGACAAGGAAATATCACGTTTTAAAAGGTATATGACCTGCCGTAATTGCCCCAAAAGTATGTTTCGGTTAGTGACAACAACACTAAAATTAACAGAACATAGCTTAGAGGTTAACAGAGCAAGTTGTATTTACAGGTACGGAATGAATACGTTTTCCAACGAAGACAGACCAAATGATTTATTGAAGAGTTTATTGTGGCGATGGTGCCGGCCCATTGTCTACTTAGCTAGAATTTTTGGAGCATCCACTACTGCTAAAGTTTCATTAATTAAATTCAGTTTCAGGTTTTACTCAGCTTTCGTTGGAATCTTAGTTTCTGGTAAGAATTTATAAATGAGGTTGTTATATCACTAATGTTGTTATATGCCTGGCATTGCATAGACAACTTGCAAAGACTAAATACTTAAAATATATTGATTGGGCCAGGTGCTACATCAATTAAAAAGAATTCGGACATAGTTCAATGCCCAGTATATTCTAGTTAACTTATCCAGAATGAGTTTGACAGCATTTTCAGCAAATCTGAGACATTCATTTTATTTCTAGCGTCGTTTTTGAAGTGGATTCCTCGTTTAGTTGCCCAACACCCGCTGTCGAGAGAAGGATCCGTCCAGTGCAGTATTTTGTGGATGTTTATTTATTCTTTCATTTGTTGGACTCTTTGTCACAAACTAGAGAAAAACATCGGAAAGGTCGACTTTGGTTTGAGGTTTGGAACTAAATGGAAGCATATCAGTGGAAACGAACAGCCTCCAAACGAACTCTTAGTTTGCTTAGTATACTGTACGCTAAGTGTAATTGTAGTATCAGTAAGTATGACAATTATGGGTGTTTTGGCATTGAATGATGTTTATACTGTACCTTATGCCTATCCATTTTGGGGTATGACGCCGGTAGGGAAGGTCATCAATTATTGTGTCTTTTTCCTGGCTAGTGGATCACCTACGCTGGGCACTAGAATGCAGACTTTGTCTGTTTGGATAACAAAAATTATGGTATCGCGATTCAAGAATGAATTAATGCAAACAAGTCATCTAAACGGGATTATGCACCTAAAGCAATTCAACCAAGGCTATTACATGATTCAGCAGGTAGTTGGAGATCTTAACAAACTATGGGCGTGGTATTATTTGGTAACTAACGGTCTATTGTGTATTTTAATAGTTTTTCAAGCACATACTATTTCAATCAGTGAAGTTGCTTACACCCAGTGGCAATGGTGGTCACTCATTTTGTTGGCCATATACTTTACTATCTCTATTTTGATTGTCAATATTCCACCCAGTAAACTAAATGAAGAATTACAGCAACTGCCAAAGGAATTGTCTAATCTTATAACGAGGACAATCTTGACAGCAAAAGAAACGCTGTTTAGAAAAAGTGAGCATTACGCTTTACTGGAAGAAGCCGAATTTGTTGTCAAACAATGGCAACAACATTATGCTACGATGACGCTTGGCCATGCATTTCCTATTGGAAGGAGCTCGATTTTAACGGTAAAGAAATTTTTTCATGTGGCATCCATGAAAACCAAATTACTCTCAAGAAATAGCCAGCAAAGCGACTGCATTATTTGTGTAGCTTTTGATAGGATCACAGCGACTTCTTTTCTGTTTCAGCAAATGTCTCTAATTGCCACTTATACCATTGTTCTATTTCAACTGACCAGCATGCCAGATCTGGACACTATCACTTCAGCTATGACTGCTAGCAACTTCACTAACGCTTTCTAAGGTAAGTGCAAATAATTAATATAGATGATGGTTACAATTAAATTATATTTTCTATATCTCAATCCGGTTAAAATCTCCCGTAAACTATCAGTTAAGCGGTTTACCACACAGTTTAGCGTCGCCAAATGCATGGTTCATCCTTAACATATATAACCAGGTTCTACAAGCTCTAGTCCTGTTCATACGATTGTGATAGCATATTGTAGCGTATGTTGTAGTCTGTGCATAAATTTAGTTGTTTGTTTATTAATTCAAGTTTTCAGCGAGAAAAATAAAATTCTGTGTGTTCAAGCTTCAAATATTATTTTTTAGATTCAGAAATTCCGACTACTCTTAAAACAAAAAAGAAAAGCAAAATGTTTCGCAGTGAGGATTTTGGTTCTAACCATAAAATGCGCAAAATAACTTCAATTTTTATTTATTCAAAAAGTACTAATTTTTGGAATGTTTCTAGATTTTTGAAAACAATAGTTAATACCGCAAACTATTCATTCACATTGCATTTTTTCAGCCGGCATTCAATCGATTGTGCTGGAAGTCGCTGAAATAGCATCGGTAAATAGAGATAACAATACACTTTGTATTTCAATATCTGTTCGAATGACGTAAGAAGATCCTTCACGATTCAACTATCCAGAGTACAAATAACGTTAGTTTGCTGAATCGATCTTTCCAAAACTGATAATAAACTGCAAAACTTACTAGCCCATTTTAAAAAACATGAATAAGCAATCTGATTTTCGTAGCAATGCGCGCTGAAACAGCAGAAATATCAGTATTTCAAAAGAGGTAATTTATTCATTAATTACATCCGTGCAATAACAATACCCACACTAAACAGACGGGCATACAGAAATTTAGACTCACCTGGGCAATAAAGGGGGTGGTAACACCCTAACGCACCGGATTCAATTTTTACGGGCTTTTCGAAGACGCGCCAAAATTCCACCCCCTCCTCCGCGAAACACATTGCCCAGGTATGAATTTAAAGGAATACATGCTTCTTGAAAATCAGCCAATAGTTGATTCCATGCTATGATCACAATCACCCAACCTATGTCCGGTGTTCTGATGGAAAAGGAAAGTGTTCTGAAGTTTGCATTTCTGGTTGGTCAGATTAGGACTGCTGCAGTTTGAAAACATCACACACAACTGCTTACACTGAAACTGTTAGAAACTGTGAAACTTCCATAGAGCAATTGAGAGAAAGACAAACGTTCTTTCATTTGAGATAAGAGGGCCAGCAGGTTAGTCAAACGTTATAGGAAGGACAGAAATGTAATGTGTGAGTGTGATGTGTGTAATTTTAGTGAGTTTATTTTAAGGTGAAATTTTGGTGAGAATGATAATTTTAGTGTGAAATATGTTTTGTGTGAAAATGTGTAAATTTGTGTTGAAATTGGTGTGAATGTGATTATTTTCTATGTCTAAATATGTGGGGTTTTATTCAGCCCACTTAGCGACTAGGTGGCGCTGTTTGTCCTTTGAAGTTTCTCTGGATGCTCGCTGAGCATCCAGTTTGCAAAGGGGGTCTCAAATTCAGCCAATCAAAATTCACTAGGCATCTCTCTCAGCCTTCTCTTTCAAAACTAGTCAGTCTTAGTTTTTGTTTCTTTCGCGTGCGGTCGGTTTAGTGTAGTGCTCTGTCTAGCCTTTTCACGTGTTTGCCGCCCCTATTGGGATCCTTCAGTAAGTTATTGATTGTTTCTTTTTACATAGTCTTGACTCCGAGGCGACCTCGTGGGTCGCCCGAAATTTATTTAGCAGTGCTTTTCTGGGTTTTAATTCCCCTTTTTTAATTAGTATTTAAAATGGTTGATTATTTTAGAAAAGAATTTATTACGTCATCCCTTATAGACTGAGCAGCCGCGACGGCATTAGAGTAGAAATATTTAGAGATTTTAGGCACTTTCTGCTGGGTTTAAACTATTCTTGAGTGAATCTATGCATTTAAATTATTTGATAACTGTATTTAAATCTATTCCATGCCTTGTGTGAAAGTATTTGCTTGTTGGAATTATACTTGTCCGAAATTTTCTGTGTTTTGTAAATTCTGTTGATGACTGTTTCTCTGTCCAAAATTTATTCTGGTGTGTTATTTTCGGGAGTCTCTCCCTTTGTCTGTTCCTTATTAAATGTGGTCTCAGTAGCTGAGCCATTAGGGTACTTTAGTTAGGTTTTTATTAGAATTGTATAGTCGGTAGGTAGGACTCTGAGTTACTTCTCCAAGTCTAGGTAGGCTAATTATTTACTGAGCGTGTACTTAATTT
>JASAND010016328.1:0-13168 GCA_030248195.1 Trissonchulus latispiculum | reverse complement strand
CCAGAATGAAGTCAGTTCGCGTTTTACCGAAGCATGATTGGTCCGAAGCAGAATGGGTTGTTGCCGCGGCGGAAGACAAGACAGAGCTTGAATTGGAAGAGATGGGCCTCGTGCAGATTGGCCTCTTGTGGTATTTAGAGGAAGATGGGGAACTGCGACTGTTTGTACCCGAGAGTCTACGCGAACGCCTGGTGCTCGACATTCACGGCGGGGATAATGGTGGTCATTTCAGCTGGAGAACTATCTACAGTGTTCTTCGGAAGAAATATTTCTGGCCAGGGATGTGCAAAGACGTTCGGCAATGGGTGTCCGGCTGTACTATTTGTAAAAGTCGCAGTCCGGGGCAAAGGGAAATCCCGGAGTTGTCTCCAATTTGGGTGGACGGGCCTGGGGAAATGGTGGCGTTGGACATTACCTTTCTTCCCCGGAGCAAACACGGAAATCGGTTCGTTTTGGTGGCTGTGGACCATTTCTCCAAATTCTGCCAGGCGTATGTCTTAGAAGACATGTCGGCAGATGCAGTCATCCAGGCCGTCAAGCGATATTTGATGGTTGCTGGGTGTCCGAAGAAGATAGTCACCGACCAAGGCCGTTGCTTTTCGTCAGCGAAGTTCAGACAGTTCTGCGAATCCAAGGAAATTCGTCACGTCCAAACCACCCCAAATCACCCGATGGGAAATGGTGTGGCGGAAAGGGTGATCCGGACATTGGTGGATATCCTTGCAAAGAAATCCCATGGCGATCCAATGTCTTGGGACAATTTCCTCGAGGAATCGGTGTCCGCTTACCTAGACTCCCCTCATTCCGCTACAGGAAAGACTCCCAGGGAACTTGTGTTCGCCAGGGACGTCAAGTTGATTGATCAGGTGAGGGCTAAAGTTAATGCCCACCAATTGTCAAGAAAGCAGGCCTACGATCGTAACAAAGCAAGACCGAAAGCGCTGGCAACTGGTGACAAAGTCTATGTTTATGACAGATCTAAAAGAACTGGTAAGGCCGGCAAACTTGCCTGTCCATGGGTTGGACCGGTAACCATCGGTGACACTACTCCTACCACTGCCCTGTGCATCTATGACGATGGTTCAAGCAAGAGGCATTCCAGATACAATATCATCAAAGCAATGCCACAGGGTCGTGACATTTCTTAAAGGGGAAGCAGTGAAGAAACATGAAGGCTTAAAAAGTATTATTTTAAAAATAACAGACTTCGTAATGAGAAACGTGCTTATACGTGCTTGTGATCATCCTATGAGTATACATAGTTAGTCTCTTTGCCGATAGCCTAGCTAAATAGGCTTTCCTGCTATTTCATATATAATGATAAAACAGAAAAGTGCTAATGTTAAATACTATGATTACAACTAGATGATGTTTTGACTTTGGCAAAGTATTTTGTTCCAATTTGTTTGATTCAAAAAGCAATGTAGTTTACTTCACATCATTGAGTGCAAAATCATGCAAATCGCTTTGATTTTTCCGGCTTACTTACAATATTTACTTTCCAATGCTACTACCTTAAGGAAAGCAAAACTTTTGCCCAACTTAGTATTTTAGTCGTCAAAAATGTCCAAATTGGTAAAAAACACTCACCGCACCCCAATAAAGTATTTTTAATTTTTTGCAAGCTTAAACCTGAATTTTCAAAAACACCGGGTCGCCGGGTCACCGGGTCAGGGGTCGACCGGGTCACCGGGTCACCGGGTCAGTAAATAGTGACCCGGTTTCATCTCTGGTGACTACTTTTGAGACAATTTTAAAAATTCTGGTTTTCTGGGATTTACCGGATTTTCAGTTTTTCGGCTATAACTTTCGCAAGACGCATTTCCGGAAAATGTCGCAAAAAGGAAAGTTGTTCAGCTCGACGAGATCTTTCATTTGAGTATCATATAGACCACTTTCGGAAAAATTTTTCAAAATCCGGAATTTTCCGGGTCCAATATCTCGAAATCCGTAAATTTTCCGAAAATTTCGATTTCAGTTTCGAAATCAGTGTGGTCGAGTTACCGTATGACCAACTTTTAAGCAAAATCGAAGACAAAAAATTTTTAAGTCCAAAATCCGGGTTTTCGTGAATTCCGTTTTTCGACTATAACTTTCGCTAGACGCATTTTCGGAAAATGTCGCAAGAAGGAAAGTTGTTCAGCTCGACGAGCTCTTTCATTTGAGTACCATGTTGACTACTTTTGTAGAAAGTTTTCAAAATTCGGAATTTTCCGGGGCGAATATCTCGAAATCCGTAAATTTTCCAAAAAATTCGTTTTCGGTTTCGAAATCAGCGTGGTCGAGCAAAATCGGAGACAAAAAATTTTTACGTTTCCCTTGGTCCCCCCTTACCATTTTTAAAAATTCCGGGAGCCGCCATTCCCGGAATCCGGGAGGTATCGGGCTACCCCCACTTCCGTTACCACTTCAGGTCACCCTACAACTATGGTGAGAATTTCAGCTCCATCAGTCCAGCCAATCTCGAGAAAAGGGGGGGGGGACACGATTGTTTACCGATATAATAAATAAAGAAACATAGCCATAACAAAGGGTTGTCTTTTTTAAAAAAAATGCGACAACCCAATAATAATAATAATAATAATAATAATAACGCTTTAGTGATTATAACGAAATGACAGACACAATTACAAACAATAATATATTTGAGTTTACTTTAAACCATCAAATACATGCAACGACATGCGCTTATTGAAACCAGTGTTGGGCAGTGTTCGATTTTCCCCGTTTCAGATTGTATCTTATGTTTACGGCAAGCTGATAATTTAGGAGCAGTTTCTTTAAAGATTAAAATGGTCGGAAAAACGGACTAAAAATCAGCCGGATTAAAATTTTAACGGCTATTTCTTTTATGCGGGATTCGTTTTAATCTAATCCGTTTAATCTTTCAAGAAATAGGGCCTCGAAAGTTGTATACAAGAAGCTTCGGTTATTTCGTTCTGAGCAGTTGTTCTTTACAATAATCCGTCCCGCCCAGCATCCAATACACCTCTGGAAAACCTCTGGAAGTAATGTTGAATGAAGTTCTTCCTTTTGATTTCCTTTTGAAGTTCTTCCTTCCTCTTCATTTGCCAGTTCCAAAACATAACCAGCTAAACATTGAGATGGGTACACATTTTCATATCATTAGTTCCTATATGTTCCAATTCTGTTTGGGTTTAGAAAAGATGGTTTTTGTCGAAACCTCTCCAAGTGAACACGTGGACGAGGCAAGAGCCATTCAAAACTGAATCAGACAACTGATTTACATGAAAAATAACTGAAATTCGAGTCCGGATTCGAGTCCGAATTCGAATATTAAAACGGCAGTAACTTTTGGATTTCGTGGACTTCCCAATCCCCCCCCCCCCCCGGCCTAACAGTAAATATTTGTACCAATAACTTTAACATTTTGCCTAAGGGCACAATGGAGGCTCTTTCAATTTTAAATCTTAAATTACATTTAATTTCACAAATTTGTAAGGGAAATCAAAACAATTTTGTTCCGAGTTATGCTGCGGGTCTACAAAACTAAAATCCTTTCTTGATTCTGCTTGCATTCATACTTACATGTTTAAGCTTACAACATTTAGCTCCCACCAAGCAATCAAATTTACAGTTGATCTGAAAAACCGTAGGCCTCTGCACCCCAGGAAACTTCCTTAGGTATGTAACTGTTCCGAAAAGTACCCTTACAAAGCTGCAAATCATTTTTTTTTCAATTATTCCGTTTATTACAATACAAAACTTTAAGGCTATTGATCAAAAAAGCACAGGAATCTATGGCTGTATGAAAAGGGAAAACCAGCAATAGAACGTTAATTTTCCACGAAATATGGGGTCCTACATTATAAGTAACCAACAAATAATCATACTTGTCTATGATAACTAAACTGTAATATTCATAGTTTCACTTCCTTGCATTACAATAAAACAGTTATCCAAGTCCGGTCGGCGATGTTTGCCACCAGATTTCTCAGAGAAAAACCTGTGCTGGTTGATCCGGTAGTTGAGATTCTCTCGAGCTCTCAGTTTGACTGAATTCTCTTTCAATTTCAGTTGCATGAATTCCTGGTAGAAACTGTATTCTAACAATTTCAAAGCGACACCTTCGTTCATGAGCCGCTTTCTTTCTTCAATTAGACCACCAAGAATATCCCGGAGTACCTCATCCATAGCTTCGACTTGAATCCATTCCAGATTTCGCAAAGAGCCCAACGTCTTTCCTAATTTCTGTCCAAGTTCTGGCAAATAGCCAACTTCATCAGGAATGAAGAAATAGTCAATGTGAATGGTGCTGAGGCTGTGCAAGTCCTTTTGAAAATCGAGGTATACATTTAGAGGTAAACTTTCCTGGGAATCGGCTTCGTATTCATTTGAAATCCTAATTTTTAGGCTTAGTTTGGATACACTTTGGATTTGCTGATTTTTGATCACTTTTCTGGGACCGATTTTCGGATCATTCAGTTTTAGGGATCGGAAATTGGATCCAACGCGAATTCCGGCTTCATCGCCGACAAAATCCATCCTGTCGACTTCAAGTTCAACCAAAGCTGGACAGAATAGTTCAAAGTTTATATTTGTGGCCGACAATTTTAGATGAGTGATACTGTGAAACAGCCTAGAAAAGGAAAAAATTGCCTCAGGATTTGTTAGATTTATCCCAAGACAAGAAAGACTGAGAGATCTAAGATTTGGCCAAACTGGAGCTTTTCTGAGATTTTCCTGGCATTTCCAGTCGATTTCTTCGTCAATTCTCAGATTAGCACTTTCCAAATGAGCGAGATTTCCCAAACCGCTTTCGATGAAATTTTGAACCGAAAAAGACTCTTGATATACTAAACAGTCCAGATATCGCAGATTAGGATTGGCAGAGATAACTGATTCCAGACTATCTGCTCGTACGGGCTTCAAAGTGAGCTGCTGGATTAAACCAGATTTAGTTAATCCCGACAGTAAGGCCCGAGGAATATCATTATTCACTCGTAAACTGTTCAAATTTGGAAAATCGAGCTGAGCTAGCTGAGTCAGCGAAATTTGAGCTGAATGCTGAGTGTAACCAAGGAAACTCAGTTCTTCCAAAAACGGACAATTTCGACTTAATGCCGTCAAAGACTGATAGCTCAACCAGCAATCGGGAACGACGAAGGATTGCAGTTGACACACTGAATTACCAAATTCCGGAACGAGAGTAGGATTTCCGGTATCGTAGAATGGCAAAACCGATATCGAATGGAGCTTCGGTGGCACGAGCTGGGTAAAACGGGTTTCATCTCTAAACATGATCTCCAGGCAATAGGAAACCGCTTTTCGATCTGTAGTGAGAAATTCGGTCAGTTCCGAAAGCTCACTTTGATTCAGACGTTCGCTTTCTTTCGTTTCGACATGATGAAATATTAACGAAATGTGTTTCGGTAGCACTTCAAGTTGTCGAAAGCTTTTTGGATTCGCCAACTGAACTCCCAGGGTATGCAAATTAGGAAACGCCTCGCCGATTTTCACCAAAACTGAGTCTTCCACTGGACTCAGCATATAAAACTCTTTCAATCCACGAAATCGATTCAGGATCCATTCAAATCGACTGTTTAGGTTTTTATCGGTCTGCCGAAGATAAAATATTTCGACCACAGCAATTTCCAACTCGACGGCTCCCAAAGCGAACGTATCCAAATTATGATAGGATTGAAAGACTGCGTTGCGAAATCGTTTGGAGACTCTTTCCAACGGAATTCGACGACGCCACGGAATCAGGCGAAATATGTCCACCAGAATGTGATCTGGCAATTCATGCAAGGGGCAGGTTTCGGTTGCGTTGGACATGATTGAAATATCAGAGATAAGCAATTCTTGATCTGAAAGAGATTTAAACAATTACGAATTTGGTGATAGCTTACAAAATACTGAAAAGAAACAAGAAACAAGAAACAAGAGAAAACGACGACAGAAAAACAATGCAAGGAACATTTAAAATATTGATTTTAGTCGAAACGAAAGTCTCACCAAAAATCGAAATTGTTGTAAAATATCAGAAGCGCTTCAAGATAGCTACCATAAAATTTCTGAACAGGAATGATGAGAACTTTCTTTTCATGGAAAACTTTTTAAAAATTTCCGTGGGATGCCAAAAACTGCCGCTTTTATAGTATGTCTGTAAGCGAGTTTTTCAGGAACTTTTTCCTAGCCAGAAACTCCTACACAGCAAATCTTATTTTTTGGTTATCAGAGTTATTCCATTTTTATTTTCAAATTCCTTTGATATTTGGCGCTTTCGACGTTGAATGGCTGGAATGGAACAATGGATCAATAGAAATACATTTGATTAGATTTTCAGGACCGCCTAGGCGTCCTCTTTTAGCTAATATACGGAATGTTTTATTTAAAAATTGGAAAATCGATTTTTTCAAAAAAATGCAACTTTGGCTCAAAATCTCGGCAAAGCGAATCCAGCAAAGGTGAGTAAAACTAACATGAAGTTCATTCTGAGCTGAATCGAACGATATAAAGTTTTCGTGGCTACGACTTATACTGCCCCAGCAATGAAGTTCCTTTATGTCAGCTGGTTCTTGCTTTTTCAGGTTCAGGCTTAGGCTAAGGCTCATGATCAAAGATCAAAGGTCAAAGCAACGAGTTGTGAGTAATAGCCAATCCAAGTCGAAGAAGCGGCAAGATTAAAGATCGTGAAAATCGAGGAAATGGAATAACTCACGCATTTTTAACCAAAAATTTAAAATTTGGTGTGTGTAGGACACTCGGATAACGATAAACTTTTCCTGAAAAAACTCGTGGTAGTAGCGCTTAGCAATGTTTCTGGACGTATAAGAGCGGCACTCTTTGAAATCGCACGCAAAATATCAAAAACTTGTTTTCACGGAAAGATAGACCTCATCAAGGTTCCGAAAATATATACTTTAGGGTATAGCTATCATGAAGCACTTTTGAGATATAAAGACAACAGTTTCGCTTTCTACATTTATTGGACAGACTTTAGATCATTTACTGGAGTATTGGCGTACTGGAGCACCTCATGACTCTCATCTCACTTTGAACTCATTAAAACTGCAACTTACATAGTTACAAAGCTGCTAAGTATTAACTAAATGGGATATCCTTGTGTACCCGTCTTAACTAAACTAAACTAAACTACTAAACGCTTGCTACGACCTTGTCAGATTGATTTAGGAACAGGTATAAAGCTTGGGTGTGGTCAATATGATCTTACTGCCCTCGAGCTGATTGCAGTAAGTGCAGCCTTCTCGTTTGTGTGCCCGACCCCAAAGTTAGTTTTATAGTTAGACTGCGGAAATTATATAAGTCTTCCTCATTGTATAGAGAGAGCGCATAGAGCATAGCGCATCTATTACATAGAGCGCATGCCTAAACGGAAGAAAGCTGCCCAAACCACCACTTGTGCACAGTCCAACAGTTAAACCCAAAGTAGCAGTTAAGAGGAACGATCTCAAATTAATTCTGGTTATAGTGTAAGGGAAGCAAACGTAGGAAAAAAGAAATATCTGGCGCCAACTTCAGAGGAAAATGCCGAATATCACCACTTGCAGCCTTGCGGCATTAACGCATTAAACCCAAAAATGCAATTAGGAAGAATGATCTCAAACACTTGCCGGATCCTGAATTCCGGATATCACCACAACCTTCCGACATTAAGAGGGTGAGGGGTACCAAAATCGATTTACCCTGACTTTGTTCAATTGGCCTACTTTTCGGAACAGACATAGAGCATTGGTAAAAGTATCGGATACTGAGATCTTAGCTGCCATCTAGCCGTGTACAGCCCTCGCTTTTAAGTGCTCCTACGTTTTTCGTTAGCTAAAAGATTTTAAATTGCTGGCAAAACTTTAACTTTGAAGATCAATTCCCTTAGATGCAGATAAGATTCCTTATTAAGATGCAGTATCTTTCTTCAGTTGGGGCGCATTTGTTAGATCATGATGCCATCGTGATAGAATCAATTGTGTTGGTAGTCGTGAAACATGAAGGATCGAGCTCTCATAAAAGCGACGCCTGCACGGTTAGGTGGCAGCCAAGATCTCAGCATCCGATAGTTTTGACCACACAAATGCTCACATATATCTGTATCAAAAAGCAGGCCGACTGAATAGCCACCTTTACGGATTCAACCCAGCGAAACGGTTAGCAAGAATCATCGCAAACAAAGCTGACTCGGTTGACAGCAGAAAAACTGCTGCATCATCTTTGCACTTTGTTTGTTTGAAATCATATCATTCAAGCATCAAAAGAAATGAAACAAGTTGGCCCCAAAAGGGGCAATATTCCTTGGCGGACCTTTAAAAATATGTGTGGGAAATGCTTCTTTGTTTATGTCAAGTTGACTGAAGTAAACGGTTCTTGCTTTTAAAATTTTATAGGCTATAATGTACTACTGTACTGATGCAGTTGTCGTCAGTCGTCACAGCTCATTCGAGCTTAGGTTTTCAGTAATTTCCATATTATGATAATCTTGAATAGGAACCAATCTTGTTTCGCTAATTGACTTTGCTTATCCGCTTGATGCAGAACAGATAACTGACATTAACCAACTTCTGTGTAGTTTTTCTAAATTCTACCTCAATATGAAAATGAGCTTTTTATATACATTCACACAAGGACAGAGGAGCTGTCTGTTACTGTAGATCTCCAAGTTTCTATACAATTAAAGTGTATGATTTTAAGCCGCAGTTACAGAGAGATTTGGGTAATTTGGCTGAGAAGAATCATTTGTGTACTTTTGGTGTGACGAGTGAAGCATTAGAGTTGAGCTCAGGGGCTCAACTTCAATGTTAGTGTGCCTATGTGCAGCTCCCAAGCTACACTTTCGCACCCAAAAACATGCAACCGTATAGATTGCTGGCAGTTGGCAACTGCGAGAAGACTTAAAATTCTATCGCTTATATGGCTGTTAACCTAATTTGCATAATAAGCTTCCACAAAAAAGTTCCCTATACTAGCCCTGTGTTAAAGATAGGGCTTCTATGTAAAGAAACTGAGAAAATACACGCCAAACATAGATAAATATCATTTTATACATTCCTGCTCCAGCAGGAATAAAAAGAAAAGCCATCTGTCACCAAAGTCCTAATATTTAAGCCGCGTTTTCGTGAGCATTCGACACACTCTCTGAAAACTGCGTTACGAAAGCATACTAGCACAAAACCATGTTTTGAGGTATCGGGCTCGTTTACCGTAACTTTCAATGCGTGAATACACGCAATCAAACGGTAGGGAAAGTAGCAGCAAATCCCAATGATTACAGAGCAACATGTTCATATTAATGTAAAAGTGAGGCAGCGAATTAGCAGAAAAGTTTTCAGTAACGTAACGGTTCCCTTTATACAGCTAGCTAAATTTATACCATAAAAAACTGAACGAAGAATTAGCAATAAATGTGTAAACGATAGCAATTAGAATTGACGATATGGCTAAATCCTGTGACCAAAATTTAAATCGGCCAATGAAAAGTGATTCACACTGACCCGAAGGTTCGCAGCCCAAATAACGAATGTCCCAGCTTCCATCCCTGGAGACCACCACATTTCTTGCAATAAACAGTCCTACAAAATTTCTACAATGAAAGTATTGCACTGCGACAACGTCTGTCTGTAGTACAAACGATGTTCTGCGTTTACGAGAAATACGTGAAACGACCTCGCTGAATAAAAGTTGCACAGTTCAGTGAATGTACGCATGTAAGACCAACAACCAACAATGTTCATGCAGTACTTTACAACAATTCGCAATGCGACCCAACACAAAAGACTGCACAAATATGTGTAAACTTAGAGCTTTGAAATGAAATGTCCTTTCAATAGGATATACAATCTAATGGATATACTTTGAATACAGTGTAGGTATTACTTTATGAATTTTGCATGAATTTATTTTGAGCTGAGTTGAAGGTTGAACCTAAACGGTCGAGGTTTGCGCCCATCAGACTGTTGTATATGGGCTGGCGGAAAAGCTCCCTCTAAAATGTTAGTGCAGTCTTAGAACGAATTCCAACTTAAGGGGGGGCCCATTTTTGGCCCTTTTTTCGACCATCTCGATTTCGCTCATTTTTACATATTTTGTTGTCCGATTGGCATATTTTAACGAGTTTTTGAGATTAAGGTCGGATCACTTATTGCTGTTGAGTAATTTGAACTCAAGGTTGGAGTGTGCATGCGTTAAACATAGGAAGCAGGAAAATTTTATTCTTGCGCCAAAAATTCTCTCGACGAACGGCCAGGAATCTATATAATTTTGGGTTTAAATTGCAGCTATGACGAGGAGCTGCGGTATCTTGGAAGTAGAATTTTGATTAATAGGCCTTTCAAAAATTTTAAAAAATTTTTATCTGAGGAAAACAGTGGAAAACCGTCAAAATCCAACGTTTCTTGTCAATGAAAAGTATAGTGACCGAAAAGAAGTGCATACTGTTCTAATTAAGAGGCCTAAATAAAAATTCTAATTCCAAGGTTCCGTAGGAAATTTAATTTAAATTGGCGGTTGCTATGATTCCCATTGTTTCTTTGTTACTCCCACCAGTTTCAAGATTTTTTGGCGCTAAAGTATGAATTTTTAGCAAAATTTTAAAAAGTTCGGTTTTATTGCAAATCTGACTAAATGATGACATCAGCATGCTTGAAAACTGACTCTTTTGCATTTCAGCTTGTGTATTCACGCCTTTGGATTTATTTGCAGCATAAATTATGCTGACAGCTATGTTCAGTTTTTTCAGCGCGCGAATCGGGAAACTCAGACCCCGAATTTCACAAAACAGCGATTTTTCATTTTTTCAAAATGTGTAATATTATACATCAATCGAAAGCTCTCAGTGCAGGATGAATTTTTCTCATAGATGAGAAAAAAGAAGAAAGTCATGTACCACCGAAGGTCAGAAAAGTTCGTACCTCCGGTGGGATTCGAACCCACGACAACGTGCGCACTAGGCAAACGCTCTGTCGACTGAGCCACGGAATTTGTGTACCAAAGCTTCGTCGGAATTTGTGTACCAATGTACATGGCTTTCACTACATGAACCCACGTAAGTAGAAACAAAGTGGAGGATGAGCAAGCTCAAGGGCCGTCGCACTTGTTCTACAAATATGTAGAGGCTCAGAAATGGCTCAGAAATGCTTCTACTTTAAGTTAACCGCTGTTAAATGTTTCAAGACATCAGTGGTGCCGGTGGCCCTGATTCCCCAAGAAAACCCATTAACAAAGCTTTTGATTAAGCGCAAGCGGTTTGAAATGGCCTGAAAATGCTTATATGTAATGGAATTAGTAAAGTAGAGATTATTTCCAAAACAATCAAAGCTTTGTTAATGGGTTTTCTTGGGGAATCGAGACCACCGGCTTCACTGATGTCTTGAAACATTTAACAGCGGTTAACTTAAAGTAGAAGCATTTCTAGACCATTTCTGAGCCTCTACATATTTGTAGAACAAGTGCGACGACCCTTGGAGCTTGCTCATCCTCCACTTTGTTTCTACTTACGTGGGTTCATGTAGTGAAAGCCATGTACATTGGTACACAAATTCCGACGAAGCTTTGGTACACAAATTCCGTGGCTCAGTCGACAGGGCGTTGCCTAGTGCGCACGTTGTCGTGGGTTCGAATCCACCGAGTACAGACTTTTCTGACCTTCGGTGGTACATGACTTTCTTCTTTTTCTCATCTATGAGGAAAATTCATCCTACACTGAAGACTTTCGATTGATGTATAATATTACACATTTTGAAAAAATGAAAAATCGCTGTTTTGTGAAATTCGGGGTCTGAGTTTCCGATTCGCGCTGAAAAAACTGAACATGGCTGTCAGCATAATTTATGCTGCAAATAAATCAAGGCGTGAATAATGCTAGGCTGAAATGCAAAAAAGTCAGTTTTCAAGCATGCTGATGTCATCATTTAGTCAGATTTGCAATAAAACCGAACTTTTAAAATTTTGCTAAAAATTCACTTCTTTAGCGCCAAAAAATCTTGAAACTGGTGGGAGTAACAAAGTAATGGGAATCATAGCAACCGCCCAATTTAAATTAAATTTCCTACGGAACCTTGGAAGTAAATTTTGATTAATGAGACTTCAAAAATTTTTGAAATTTTATACGAGGAAAAACAGTGGAAAACCGTCAAAATCGAATTTCTTGTCAATGAAAAGTATAGTGACCGAAAAGAAGTGCATTACTGTTCTAATTAAAAATTCAATAAAATTCTAATTCAAAGTTCCGTAGGAAATTTAATTTAAATTGGCAGTTGCTATGATTCCATTGTTTTCTGTTAAACCACATTTAAGATTTTTTGGCGCTAAATATGAATTTTTGTAAAATTTTAAAGTTCAGTTTTTATTACCGTCTGACTAAATGATGACATCAGCATGCTTGAAAACTGACTCTTTGCATTTCAGGCTTGTGTATTCACGCGCTGTTGGATTTAATGAAAAGCATAAATTATGCTGACAGCTATGTTCAGTTTTTCAGCGCGCGAATCGGGAAAACTCAGACTTCCAATTTCACAAAACGGCGATTTTTCATTTTTTCAAAATGTGTAATATTATACTCAATCCAGAGGCTCTCGGTGCAGGATGAATTTTTCTCATAGATGAGAAGAAGGAATATTACCACCGAAGGTCAGAAAGTTCGTACCTCGGTGGGATTCGAACCCACGACAACGTGCGCACTGAGCAAACGCTCTGTCATTGAACACGAGATTTGTATAAGCAATCTGAATTTATGTACAATATACATGAAACTTACTACATGAACCCACGTAAGTAGAAACAAAGTGGAGGATAGACAAGCTCGAGACCATCGCACTTGTTCTACAAATATATGGGAGCTCAGAAACGGCTCCAGAGTACTTCTACTTTAAGTTAACCGCTGTTAAAATGTTTCAAGACATCAGTGGTGCCGATTTGACCTGATTCCCCAAGAAAACCCATTAACAAGACTTTTGATTAAACACAAGCGGTTTGAAATGGCCTGAAAATGCTTATATGCAATGGATTAATTAAAGTGGGGTGTTTAAAACAATCAAAAATGGTCTAAAAATGTACACTAAAACAATCAATCTACGAGAAATTTATTAACATATGGATCGGTGAAGAAGAACGAAGATCATCAATATGTAATGTATTTAGCATTTTAATGTCCAACAATAATTGCACAGAGTTGTTTCATGTTTGCCTAGCTAGAGTT